>JBANCY010000530.1:0-28796 GCA_037040045.1 Phorticella flavipennis | reverse complement strand
TGTGTGTGTGTGTGTGTGCGTGTGTGTGTGTGTGTGTGTGTGTGTGTGTGTGTGTGTGTGTGTGTGTGTGTGTGTGTCTGTGTAAGTGTGTGTAAATATGATTATTTAAAAGAAAAATAAGAATAATGATGTGACAAATTCGGAGTGGACACTTCAAGCGTTTATTTTGAGAGCAACAGCCGAACGAACAGACTTTCGAGTAGAGTGGACATTTGGCTCGATGAGGCGGCGTGACACGACAATACATAATACATATATACAGGTAAATACACTGCGAGAAACCCGACAGAAGTCCCTCATAAAATTTAGCTAGAGTTTTCGGTTTGTTCCAGAGTTTTGGGCTTGCGATTCCGCCTGTCCGACCGTCCATCTGTATGTATTAAAACTACTCCCTTAGTTTTTGAGCTATCCTAACGAAACTTTGTCTATAACCTTCTTCTGTTCTACGTGAGCGCATTTGTCGGAACCTGATCGGATCGGACATTATATAGCTGCCATATAACCAAAAGTCGGTTTGGTCCATGTTTTCCAACGAATCACACTGAAAGTTCACATACTTCCAAAACTTGTTATTATCTACCGCTCCACCAAATTTCATAAGGATCGAACTTCTATATCATAGAGTTGCCATATAAACATAAATTGGATTCGCCCATATTTCCCATGTTTTCTAACTTATTCGACTGAAAGTTCACACAGTGCCAAGATTCGTTATTATATATACCGCTTCCCCAAATTTCATAAGGATCGAACTTCTATATCATATAGCTGCCATATAATCAAAAATTGGGTGTCCATATTTACTGAATAGTTCGAATTTTCAGCAAAACACCCTGCTTTTCTTTAAGTTTCTCAATGTGCATATGATCAGGTATTAAAATACTACTATACTATATATCTATACTATACTATCATATAGTTTCTAAAAGTCAGATTTAGCTATATTTCATTTGATTTTTGAGCAATTCCATTAAACATTTTATATGCAGTTGAAATTCTGTGTTATCCATCGCAGCACCAAATTTTAAAAGGAGCAGTCCACTATAGGATCAGACTCCTATACATCTAAGGATCGAATTCGCTCATATTTCCTAAGTTTTTCAAGTTATTAGCTATAAAAATTATATATAAACTAGAATTTCTTTATTATCTAACAAAACACAAAATTTAAAAATATATAACCACTATATCATATAGCTGTCATATAGCCAAAAGCCAGATTTGCCCATAATTCACTAGTTTTTTTAACTATTTACCTGAAATTTGATACACACTATTATGTCATCATTATGTATCGCTATGGCAAATTTCAAAGGAATCGCCCTACTATATCGTATAGCTATCATACAACTAAAAGTCAAATTTATCCGTCTTTCCCAGATTTCTCAACCTATAGTCTTTAAATTGTACATACACTAAAGTTTCTTTATTACCTATCACACTAACAAATTTCAAAGTGATGGGACTACCATATTATATAGTTGTCTTACAGCAAAAGCCAGATTTGCCCATATTTCACTTGTTTTTTAAGCTATTGAATTGAAATTTGATACACACCATTATTTCATCATTATGTATCGCTGTGATAAATTTCATTAGGATCAGTATACTATATCATATAGCTGTCATACAGCAAAGTCTGTAGAGAAAAACAGTATGATATTTGTTAGTTCCTGAAGAATTTCTCCCAGTGTATGCACATGGCACTCGTGGTGTCCGTCGTAGTGCCAATACACGTACTATAAAAGATATAAAAGACGCTGACGCAGACGATCTCTCGTGCTGTTGTTGGCCCTGGCCACTTCCACTTCAAATTCTCATGTCACATTCTTGTGCGCGCCGCACAAGAGCCCAGATCTCCATGTCGTTGTCTAGCCAAAAGACCGCCTTGGCACCAGCCAGCCCCAGTCCCAGTCACAGACCCTCCTCCTTCTATGTAGTACTTCCTCCTCAACCTGCCCGAAAACATCGGAGCTCGTCGTGATCTTGATCGCAATCGCACTCGCACTCGCACTCGCACTTGGTATGAGTCGGACCTTATAGTCTAAGCAAATTATGATTGGTATCGTCATCGTCATCGTAATCGTCATCGTCATCGACATCGTAATCGACATCGGCATCGCGTCTCCTAAATGCTAAGCAGCATTAGCTGCTCATTAATAAACGTTGCGAGCGCAAATTATACCCAATATTATTTAAATGGAGGGGGCCTAACGTCGTATGTGCCTGGGACTGGGACTGGGACTGGGACTGGGACTAGTTGGCTGGGCGAGGTGTTGGGTGGGTTCCAGGGGGTACCCCTGCTTCCGCTTGAGCTTGAGTTTGAGTTTGAGGTTGAGTTCGGCTTGTCAATGTGTGTTAACATAACCAGCTATCAACCCGAACATTAATTACCCGCAACGTGTCTATTACATGATATATACGACAGACCCGCAAATGTTGTGTGCAAATTACGAATAAATCACTTTTATACTGAAATTTAAGCAGCAATTTGGCGCTAATTAGCATCCTTTGGAGTCTTTAGGCGGCACAAGATTAGACACAAAGGCCGGCAGGTGTTTTCCCAGCCTTATAGAGGGACAGAGCCAACGCCTCTGCATAACAAGTTGAGAATTACAAGTTGTGCTGGCTTAAAATATGCTATTGGAGAGGCTGACCCATTAGCTGTCTAGGCCTAAGGACTCTATAAGAAAGAAGATAATAAAGACATAAAGCTCAGCTGGAAACCATCTCCGACTGCCCAATCCAGTCGAAAAAGTAAAACCCAATTCGAAGAAACCGATGAAAGCTTCTTCGGAGTCACCAAATCTCAAACAAGTCGGTAAAGTGACTGTTTTATAGCAAAAAGGCATCTTCTGAAGATCCTTTCTTCCTGTAAAACAGTTCCTTTACCTATTGAAAATCGATTAATTCAGTTTCTGGCGATTAGAGGGAAGGATTTCTATGAGAGGAGCAATGTCAACAGAATGTCAACAAATTATCGAGCAAAATAATATATAATTTATATAGATCGGATAATTTTAAATATGGTAAACAAGGTCTTCAATTTAAAGGATTACTCCTTATTGGTTTTTTGTATACCCAATGTTCCCTACAGACTCCTCAGAGGAGCTTAGGGCATCTACAAGAGAAGCCTATATTATTGGACAGTCAGACAGTCACCAGTCCATCTAGCGATTGATCAGATGGAGCTTATATATAAGTATATATCAAGCTGATATTGAAGACTTTGAGCGTAATTTTGATCTTTGGTGCCTCATTCTATGTTTAAATCTGTCCAATCACCAGATCGACGAGACATATATATAGAGGGCAGCATACTATCAATAGGTATTTGTGGAGTGGTACTTTGAGAGATATTAATTTAAAAAATATGTGAGAACGAAAATAAAACTCAACTCAACTCTCAACGTGGATAGGATTCGAACCCAGGATCTTTTGTTTCGCGTGATAACTTCGTTCCAAGTGCTCCATTGATGCTCCTACATAGAGTTTATATAAAAACATTACTAAACATCTGAGTACAGATTTATTATATAGTCTTTGGTTCCGACAATTGTGCTGAATATGTATAGAAAACTAGTTCTGAAATATATATTTCAGAAACTACGACCTTTTTTTTACTATTTTGTTTAAAGAGAGTTTGCGCCTCCGATGAAACATTTTCTGTGGCCTCGGTGGAACAGTGGATAGCGCGCTGTCCCGCCAAACAAGAGGTCATGGGGTCTTAGGTTCAAGTCCCACTCAGGAGGAGAGAGAGACTTAAGCAGACTGAAGGCCTTAGATGATGTGGCTATTCTTTGTAATTTCGAATTCAATTCTAAATTCTTGAAATAAATTTAGAGCATAATTTTAAATTGCATTGATTAGACATTGAAACTAAGGCCTCCAGGCTGTAAATTTTTTTTTTTTTTTTTTTTTCAAAAAAAAAAGTCAAATTATTGAAATAGATTCTTTTGTAATGAACAGTTTCAAAACCGACTATATCGTATAGATGTTATACAGAATGAAAAATCTCTGAATTATGGCCGAAATGGTCTTTTAGTTGTAAGGCAACTATATGATATAGTAGTCAGATCCTTATGAAATTGGGTGCAGCGATTGATTATACAATATATTATAAGCAGAGCGATATTAATTGCAATATCTTCAAAAACTCGGGATTTAAGGTCGAAACTGTCTGATTTTGGTAAGGCAACTGTATGATATACTAGTCAGATCCTTATGAAATTTGGGTTAATAATAGAAAATAACAAATCTTAAGTGCGTGTGATATTTTCAACATATAATTTTAAAACATGGAATATATAGGCAACGTTTCGTTTTAGTTATATCATATAGTAGTCAGATTCGTTCGGCTATGCGCCAAATTTATAGGATAGGAGAGGATAGCTATAACATGACCCTATCGATATATTTCACTTGCTGACCAATCTGAAGATAAGCTTTGAAAGGTCTACGATGCTTTCTTCTAGACATTACAAACTTTTGCACTAAGTGTATATAACATTTTTTTCCAGAAACCCCAGAAGACAAGTATAAGATAGATATAAAACTGAAGGATCTTTAGATAGAAACAGACTTGTGTCAGTTTTGAAGTAAATACAATACTTTAGAGTTTTATTATATATTATATCATCAATCTGAAGGTAAACTTTGAAAGGTCTACGATGCTTTTGCACCAAGTATATATTCATTTTCTTCCAGAAAACCCAGAAGAAGAGTAAAGGATCGATATAAAACTGAAGGATCTTTAGATAGATACAGACTTGTGTCACTTTAGAAGAAAATATAATACTTTAGAGTTATATTTTCTATTATATCACCAACGTTTCAAGGTTAGCAATTTGATTATGCAACTTTTGAAAACATTAAACACCCCCTCAACCGACATGGGGTCTAAGGGGTATCTAATGACATCCAGCGAATACAGCTTAAATGTCAACCGATCTAACTTGGGATATTGACAAAGTCAGATATAATTGCTAAGAGAATATGGAGAAGAAGAGGAAGAAGCAGAGAAAAAACAATTCAATACAGTTACAGACGAATGACAAACTGGGAACTCGTTTGACAAGTAATTCACGATAAATTGCTAAAAATACAGTGTGCCCAGACTATAGAATACCCTGGACGCAAGTTAGTTATACACTGGGTCCACCATAGCCAGGCTCCACTGTCGAACTGTCGGTGTCAACCGAAAAGCAATTATGGCTAAATCACAACTTGGTCAGCTTCTGCGCCGAACCCATTGGCAAAATTGTGGCAAGTGCCCGAAGCGTCGGCTAAACTGGGCTCTCTAGACCCGATTCGAGTCAACTCGACTCGACTCAACTTGGCTAAAACGAAATAAATGTCATTATGGCAACACCAACAACAACAATACCAGGAGGTATTAACAACAAAACAGGTGGCAATTAAAATACAATTTGCGCTGTATTTAAATGGCCTGACGAGATGACAGATGTCATGCCAACTGCCCACGGCGATCGACTCGGGATCGGGGATCGGGGGAACTGAGAATTGAGAAAGCAATTTTATAATTATTATTATTATATCGATATAACAAGAGTTTATATATAGAAAAAGATATAGTTATACAGTTGAACTCTAGACAAAGAGGTGAAATATGGCCAACACTCTGTCAAATGAGTTAATCAGCCACTTCCACAATCTGTCAAGGCTCAGTTTTCCCAGTTTTTGTAATCCCTTCGAAAAAAAATTGTATGAAGATCATCAAGATAAGCCCCCAAACAATCTACATCCGAATTTTCATGAGGTACAGTTGAATCGTTTGGATCATATTCACCTATCTATCCAACTGTCTTTATACAAAACACATTCTCACTTCTTAAACTCTCCTAATGAAACTTCATACACAGCTGAAACAGTGCAGAGCGAACCGTAATCAGTCAAGTCTCAGTTTTCCTAGTTTTTGTAACCTTTTCGAAAAAATAAAAATGGTATGAAAATCGTCATAAACCCCCAAAAACCAACTTCCGCATGCTCATAAGTAAAAGTTGCATCATCTGGGGCATGTCCGCCTATGTTTCCGCCTGTCCGTTTGCCTCTATGCAAACTCGGGTCTCAGTTCTTTAGCTATCCAAATGAAACTTCATACACAGCTGGAACAGATCAGAAGGAACTACTATATCATAAAGTTGGCTTACCCCATTTTCCATTTCCCATGTTTGAAACCTCACACACATTTCAGATTCACTATAATCTATTGCCCCGCAAATTTCATAAGAATTGAACTTCTATATCATATAGCTACCATACCACTAACAACTGTTTTTCGCCCATAACTCACAGGATTTTGTTGCTATCGGATTCAACTTTTACACACACATAAAAATCTTAGTTATCCACTGTTCTACCTTATTTTTTAAGGATCGGACCACTACATCAAAGTATTGCCCAAAGGAACATTCCTAGGAATGAATATCCGCAGAGCCCGACACTACGGGTAAAATTGGTAATGAAAGGAGAATTGGATTGAAAAACCAGATCCTTGACGAATCGGACCGCACTTTAAACAAAGTGCTATTGCCTCAAATCGTAGCGGACCTTAAAACTGAGGGTCCTGCCCATCTCTATAGCAGGACTTCATCAGGAATTACTTCTAACGTCTCGAAGCTCACCCGAGCACACTGAGCAGACATTCGAATTCGACTAAAACTATGTCATCCACTCGAGCTCCCAAATAGTCTCCTTTCTTGAAAATACAGTTGGAACACCCTGCAGTTGAGTATCTTTTATAGAGAGAAGTTCTTAACTTAAGCGAGATAAATGTAGTTTCATAAGTTTCTTGCCCAAATCCGACAAAGCCCGAGGTCTTGAGCCAGTGAACACCTTTAAGATGAGTCTTTAAAATGATTTCCCAGCAATTGTCTGCCTGGTGTAATGGGTATGCATTACGCCTTACAGGGTATAGCTGATCATGCGGCTTAGCACAGTGTACCGCATTTATTGGCAGCTTCTTTCTTTATTATTATTATATCTTTTTGTGAGAAGCGAAGATCGGGAAGATTTTAACGCATTCCGCGGGCCATAAAGCAGAAGCCATAAATGCGTGTTAAAGTCGTTCAACAAAGATTTGAAATGTCAACCATTAAACGAACCGAATGATGCCCCAGCTGCTGCCGGAGACACCTAAAGCCCCACCAAAGTCCCAGGCCGAACTCAAGTCAAAGCGATCCCAGAAGCGACAGCGTGTCATATTTTTTCTCATTTCTTTCCAATCCCTTGCTCAAGACCCCCTCTCAAGACCCGAAGACCCGAAGATCCGAAGACCCGTGTGTATGCCTGTCTCGTTCTCTCTATTTTGTAAAACTTAATTTATTAAACACATAAAAAGTGTCAACACGGCTTGCTGCATATGAAATATGTTGGTCAAGTCGGGCCGACAAGAGCTAATACCTCCCGAAAGCCGGCCTGAGCGGGGTGGAGCGGGGCCAAGACAAGACCCGGGCCAGAACCAGAGCTGGGAGAAGGCAACAACACTTCAGTTTTGATTATGAACGCCTCTGATCGCCTCTGATCGCCTCCGACTGCCGTTGAACAAAGCTTAACAAAGTGATTTCAACAAAAAGGAAAAGAAAAGGGGGAAAAAAACGAAAAGAAAAGGGGGAAAAAAGCCAGAAGAAAAGCAAAAACTACTCTTTCTTTTTTTGTTTTCTTTTCTTTTTCAATATGCAAATCGCTTTAGGATCGTTGACGGACGCCGCGCTGCAGCTAACCGCATTGACCACAACAACCGAGCGCCAAGAACCGGGCTCAAGAGAGGCAGGACCCAGGCACCAGGCACCAGGCCCGGCCAGACCCGGCACAGGAAGACTAACATGGGACCTGCGACATGGACTACATGGGCATTTGCCATGGATATTACCACACAGACCCCAAAAAAAAAAGCTCCGAAAAATAAACATTGACACATTTCCCTTTTTTTCGCTATACACTTTATAAAGAAGTTGCTATATAGACTTTGTGCTGATGTTTGTCGGGGATAAAAGGGTATGTCGTAGAATCAGAGAAAATTTAAAAGATATCGTTAAGGCCAGGTCCTATGTGTTACCAAACCAGTCCGCAGTTCACATGAACGGTTTGAATAAACACACTATTTCAAGTGAATATCAAATTTGCCTATATCTTCAAAGTTTTACAAGTTTTTGCCTTAAAACTACTCATACTTTTCAACTATTGACTTATCTACTGATTCTCCAAATTTCAAAATGATAACCTTATAAACAACAAAGTTATGCACTATTCAAATATTTTCATATTATTATATACTATTCATCATCATCATCAAATTCTTCTACACTTTTATATTTTCTTTCTTTTTTCTATTCCTCTGGTTTCAATATATCTACTCCTCACACCGCTATGTTTTCATTACATCCAGGGTTCAAGTCCTCATTTCTATGTCTATTCTCCCACGTCCAACATTTATGCACATATATTTAACCTACTAAGGTTTTATTAGATCGAGGATTCGAATCCTTATTGCTATTTTTCTTCCACTGGTTTCTGGTATTTCCCACAAATTCCCCAAAGAGTATTCAATTTTCGACTAGTCTTTAAGATAATCCTGTCTCATTTATCCCATCAAAAATCATTAAGTCCCCCTGGGCTAGATACTCTGCTAAAAGTTATTAGTTCAAGGGTTCAAATCCCTAAATGGCGCACGCAACCTTCTCTACTTACAATTCATTTGGTTCCTACACATATATTCCTATATATTATATCTTCCCCACACAATTTCTCAAAGAGCATTCAATTTTCGACTAGCCTAAAAGATAATCCCGTCTCACTTGTTATATTCTTCTCCCTTTTTTCTCTGGGGTGGACGACGACAAATGCATAGTCCCCCACCCGGTACCCATTCCTCTGGCGCTACTCACAACAGTCGCCCGAAATGAGTCTCCTCTTCGCATAATCCGCAATGTCTTGGCCGATCAGCTCTGTTCGGTTGTTCGCGGATCACAGCAGGAGTTAACATTCTGCGTATTGTTCACAGCTTTTTGTTGGCCATCCTCCAGCCGTCTCCCAGCCGCCTGCCCCAGCTCCCCACCGGTCACTCCTGGCCACCTCGTTCTCCCAACCTTTGGCTCCACTGAACACAATTTGGTGGCACCGACTGTGTAATTGAATCAAGTCTGTAGTTTCCCGCCGCGGAACCGTTGGCCCGTGGAGCAGTGTGTGATCTTGGCACTACGGCCAAATGCGCTCCAAATTGATAAGCTGTTGACTGAAGGATTTCTTTTGGTGAAACTGTTGCGGGAGAGACCGAGGAGGGTTACTGGGCTAAGACAAACTTTGGAGACTTCTTTAATATCAAAATCAGAATAGTTTCGCCAAATTTTTAATCTGTAGAAGTCAGAAAACTGCTCTTTCTTCAAAAGTTCTTTTAGATTGGAAGAAAGTCCAATATAACGCTTATAATTGAAATTTTGGGATTTTGATGAAGTATCAAAATAGATTGGGGCCTCGGTGGACCAGCGCACTGTCCCGCCAAACAAGAGGTGCGAGCTCGAGTCCCGCTCATGTCGATATATGCCCTAGAGATACTAGGTTGTGGCCAAGGATTTGAAATCCAACCACGTAAAAAAAGTTAATGAGTGAAGGAAGCCAGAAATAATGGAAAATAATGCTTCAGGTTTTGACCCGATAGGGTTGTTATAGCCATATAATAATAATAATAATCAAAATAGATTAAAATTCGAACATATTGTGGATAAAATCAGATCAGTTTGAACAAAACAAAGACTGATGGAAGTAAGACTGATCAAGTAAGGCAATTCCTCGCACGAATCTTAATTTTCAATATCCCCGAAATATGACCTATCTGTATTATAATTTATTATATAATTATATTCCCGAACAAAATCAGTTGAGCTTTGATGAAGTTAGAAAATGGAATCTAAGTTATTCCAGACTCGCATCGTTTAAGGATCTTCGATGTAAATCTAAGTGGGGCCTGAATGTGGCAATAGAGCCATATGAGAAATTTAAGATAGGAATATTGCTGAAAACCCACATGGCTTATATAGCCCGAGCATTTTGCAGCAGGCACTCAGCAGTGTCCGATTATAAATCTATAGTTTAGGTTAGGTTAAGTCTGATGACAAATTTATGAGTTACGACTCTGAAAGCTCTGTGAAAATGCACAGCTTCGGCTTGAGCTCGTGAAAGACTCGTAAATACCAAGCAGACAGCCTATCGATGGTATAAAAGGCATTCTTGAAAGCGAGGCGAGAGACGATGCGATACGATACGATATGATACGATGCGATACGAGAAAAAAGAGACGAACTGAATGGAAGTCGAGTGGTTTTCGACTGGACGACTGCAGTTCGGTGTGTGAGGAGTGCGGAGCAGATCAGAGAATGAAGAGCCATTCTTAAGAGTATTTCAGATATAAACACTTATATATATACGAGTTATATATATATATATATAGATATATTGTATATCATATTTTGTTGCCGGGAGCAAAACAAACGATTGATTGAAGGCAAAAGGCAAAAGGCGGCGGCTTTGTTCCGTCTTCCATCTTCCATCTACCATGTTCCATGTGCTACAACCATCGCATTTAATGAGATTTATATCAGTTTTTAATAGCTTTGTGACTCTATTGTATTCCCGAGCGTATCTAAAGCCGATCTCTTGGCCATCATTCGCTCGTCTTTTGTGTACGTCAGATTTTAATAATAATAATAACAATATAAATAATAAAAATTAGTTTGTTTGTCCAAACTTTGGGCCTGACTTTGCCAATTTTTTTCGATTTTTACTTACAATTTGGGCCAACTGCATCGACGGCTGCCAATCGACAATCGATCTGTAAGTGGAATAAAAAGAAGAAGAAGAAAGAGATCAGATCAAAACCTATACAATATCATTTGGGAGTTAATCTACTTTCAAATGGCATTTATCGTATCGAATCGAATAGCCCGAAATCAGCGCAAATCGAAACGTCTTTGAAAGGGTGTTAATTCAAATCAAATGACAAAATATAATAAACGACCATAAAATTTAATCCGAGTGTTGTCTAAATGCGTTGCGATTGGAGGTAAAAAAAAATAATGTAGAAAAATAATATAATGTGCTAAAAGTTTGGGTAAACAACAGATCCCACGACACAGTCAACCTGAGAGTTGTGACAGAAGCGACAAGTTTTTGGGTGTTTTGGGCTTATGGGAATATCAGTTTTTCGGGGGCAGTTTGAGATTTGAAGTTGGGGTTTTAAATTGAAGCCGATCTTTAAAATGATAGATCAATAGGAAATTTCCATAGGTATCATAGGAATCATAGCAATCTATGGGGCCTCGGTGGACCAGTGGATAGCGTACTGTCCCACTCAAGTCGATAGGCATGAACCTCCTAGAAAAACTATGTTGCGGCGCAGGATTTGAAAGCCACCCACGTCCAAAAAAGTTTCTTCAGTGAAGGAAGCAGAAATAAAGGAAAAAAGTGCTTCATGATTTGACCCAATAGGGTTGTTATGGCCATATAATAATAATAATAATCATAGGAATCTTAGGGTATCATAGGAATCTTAGGGTATCATAGGGATCTTTGGAATCATAGAAATCATATGGTTCTTAGGGATCATATAGATCATACCGATCTAATGTTTCGTCAATAATGACTCAGCAGGGCTAACTTTCAAGTTATCGATATCTATACATCTATCACATATCGCATTAATTGATAGTTCAAAACCCTTACTAACAAAGTCTTTTCCGAAGTTTCCGATAAGCCCAAAAACATATATCATTGCTACAGCGATTCTAGGGAAAGGATAATGGAATTTTGATGCAGATTCAAGCTGGATAATAATCTGAGTATTGCAATGCATGTCCGACTCAAATACGTCGATTTTTGGAAAAAAAATATGCCCGGTGGAAGTCAGAGATGGGGTTTTAGACAGATTAAGCTGAATTTCCAAAAATGGACAGCTTTGAAGGATAAGGATTCAAATGTTCAAGGAGTTGGAGGACTGCAGCTAAGGGAATGTAGTGGGAAATGTATACCAAAGGAGAAAAAGATGTTATAGAGAATGGATTGCAGTGGGTTTCAATGCATTTCAGTGGGTTTCGGTGGGCTCCAATGGATATCAAAGGGCTTTAATGGATTTTAAGCGGTTCCAATGGATTTCATTGGGTTTCATTTAGTTTCAGTAGATTTCATTGGGTTTCAGTGGTTTTCACGGAGCTTTGGGGAATATGTGTCGAGAGAATCAGGATTTCCAAAACTCTTTTGGGTCTTCCCCAGCTTCAAATTTTGACTGAAAATTATCTTTTAGTCGAGTTTTTGGTCTACACTAATGAGCTCTTTACTTTCTTTACGCAACCCAATTTCCAGCCATGCATCTCCACGTTGAGCATACCCCATTTTCGCCAAAAATATAGATAAAAAACCGTCAAATAAAATCCGATTTGGGATCCGTTGCCAAGTTGACAGCGCGTTTGACACAAAGTGGAAAAAGAAAACCAATTAAACTGGCTAATCAAATATTATTGTCATTAGCACCCGGAGAAGAAGAAGAGGAAGAAAATCGTCGTACACAAATGAAAATTTAAACGGCTTATTAGCAGTACCATTTAGGTGTTTTTGTCAGTTTTTTTTTCCACTCAGAGACTATGTACGACTAGACAAATACCCTCTGGTTGTAAGCTTTGGAATTTGTATATTTCTTCCAGTTTCCATGGCCCAAGGGGTAGCTTAAGCTTTGGCATACCATTTTTTGTGTACTCTTCGAAGTGTTGTTTGGCTTTAAAACCCGCACAGTTAGCATCTGAAATTCGTTTTTAACAATCCAAATATTGGTAGAATCAATTAGCAGTATTATCAGATGTGTATTATATGTCTAAAAAGGCACATGTCAACGCGGTTGTATCAATAAAATATGCAACAACATCGACGATCGTCCCACGATTTGCTTAGCTCATAAAATTATGGGTATTACGGCTGCGAGGGGAGTTTGGGAAGTTTTCGTGGGTGGGGTGGAAACTTTACAGCTATGTGTGGATTGAGTGTGCTGGGAGGTTTTAGGGCTTATACGAAAGTTTGGATAGGACAAGTTGAATTGAGCTGAGTTCAATTGCCTAAGGTTTCATCACAGATCTATAAATGGTATAATAATATATATGTTATAAGGGTAAGGGAATATATTTGAAAATACTGATCGATTGGTTTTTTTGCATAGAATTGTGAAAAGTCGAGCATCGTATGGATACCCTGGCCTTGGTTCATCATCGACAGGCAAACCTAACTTCCATAGATCGAAACTTAAGCTGTGTGTATATGGTGGGATCAGCTGGGTGAGGCGTATTATAAGCTGCTGAAACCGCAGGAGGCTATCACGGTTGAGGTATACCGATGGCTATTGATGTGTTTGAGCCGAGCTTTGGAAGAAAAACATCCGCAATTTGCGGATAGACAGGACAAACTAAGCTTGCAGCACAACATCGCTCGACCACATGTTAGTCGCGGCGCTAAAACTAACTTGGAAACACTTCGTTGGGAAGTTCTACCCCCACCCGACGTATAGCCCAGACATTGTTCCTTCTGATTACCATTTTTCCCGATCAATGACACATGATTTTTATGCGAGTGGCATTCAAATCCTACGCCACAACCTAGTTTATCTAGGAGGGTCATGCCTATCGACATGAGTGAGACTCGAACCCATGACCTCTTGTTTGACGGGACAGGGCGCTGTCCATTGCTCCACCGAGGCCCCTTCATTCCGAAATACCACCCTTGTTAGAGTAAGCACAACTTAATAAGCAACCCTCGCCGCCTCGGGCACGTTGTTGTTATTGACATCTGTTAAATTGAGCACTTGACGATCCTGTTGACCAGAGCGTATCCTGCGTATCCTTGGCAAGTGCTTTTCCATTGACGTTATAATTGAATCAATAATAAAAAAAATGGGAACTACTGCCCCCAGTTCCAGGCCCCTCTACCCCCTCGGGGGCTGTGAGCCAAGCCCCAAGCGAGCTCTGTCAACTCTGTTCGTGTTGCTGTTGGCCGTGTCATCGAGGGGCACTTGAGCAATTGCTGCGGCCCAGGGGGCTGCCAAGGGATTTGGGGTTCAGATAGGGGGGGAAATGTTTATTGTCCTTCATGTGTGTAGGTGTGTGTGTGTGCCGTGAGGGGCGTGCAACTGAGGGGCTGAGAGCCAATGCGCTTTATGCAACACAATGACGGCTCCGGAATGACAAACTGACGGACTGATTGACGGACGGACAATGTGTGTCTGTATGTGTGAGTGTCTCTTTAGCTTTATAGAATTTCAACATGTGTGTGTGTGTGTCAGTGTGTGTGTGTCAGTGTGTGTGTGTGTGTGTGTGTGTGTGTGAGTGTGTATATATTTCATTTTTTGAACTGTCTCCCTGACAGCCTACGAACATTTTGATTGACGTACAAAATGATGTCGTGTTGTCGTTGTCGTGCCACGGCAACAACTACAACAACTACAACAACAACACCAACAACACCAACAACAACACACATTACACGTCCAAAGCCAGCGCAAACCAGGTTGACTTTTTCAAGTCAACCCGCCGTACACCGCCGGCATTCGCCATCCTCATCCTCATATCCCGATCCACATCACCATATCCCCATCCCCATCCTCAACGCCATCACCATCACCATCACCATCCTCATCGCCATCGTCGTCATCGTCGTCATCGTAAGTAGTACGAGGAGAGCCCTCCCGTCAGTCGGTTGACTTTCCGACTTTCGACTTGAATGTTGCGCGATTTTTCGAGTGCGACGTCAAATCAACTAAAACTTCTTTTTTCTCCACAGTTTTTTTTTTTTCCATTCTTTTTGTAATATTATTATTTATTAAAGTCTTTTCGGAACAGAAATTCGACCTTAACCCTTTGGCAGGCCTGTGGAGTTTACAAATCCGAAAAACTCAACACCCAAAGAGTTTACTATTGGCTAAAGCATCTCAAATGCCAGGAGAAACTCACGGAACTCGTGGCAATTGTCCATTTTTGGATCTTAAATTCCCAGTAGCTTAGGAAAACGCTGAGTGAGATCTGTGGGGTTGCAGAAAGGACAAAGTTCGAATGAACCGAAGGAGATTCCAACCTTAAAACATAGAATTACAATTATTCGGGAAAAGCGAAGAAAATCTTCGTAAAAATCATATTGTGTGACCTCCTAAACAAAGTCAAATATTTTGAACAATTCTGAACCGTTTGGGTTTTAGGCAAAATCTAAGTACCATACGGTCTAATTAAACGCCCTTTATATAACTCAAGTAACTCTTAGACTAAGCTAGGACCTAAGGTTCCCGTATATGACTTTGATGGTAAAGTATTGAACAACCTTTCTCCTCCGAGCACCATTGAAAGGGGATGTGAATTTGAAGTGGGGTGCCTTTAACTCAAAATCCTCTTGGAGAGTTCTTGAGGGTGAATAACTGTTCTTTATTCAATATTTTGGGATATGAAAAGTTGTGGCCTTTAAGAAAATCCTTGTAATTCTCTATTTATTCGATCCGGTTTGCTAATAATACGGCTATATCTTTCTATTAATTAGATCAGATACATAAATTAGCTTATGATATATTATATCGTATCGCTCTGAAGTTTCTTAAACATAAATGAGGTGCCAAGATAATCTGTGAACTCCTACAAGACTTAACACTCCTTACCCCCAAAATAGGTCTAATTGTGTACTTAAGCTTATGAAATTTTAGCTAATTTTCAAAAGGTTCCTAAATTTTCCAAAATTGCGTTTAATGCGTGGCACGAGCTCATCAACGCCCTGCCACACACGCACGAACACGATCGTTGGAAGCGTGACAATTTGAGCATAAATCATATGGGGAAAAAACACAGCGCACAAGGGTTAACGACGACGTTTGGCGTCGTCAACTGCCTAAAGAAACGTTCTGAAGTTGTTTGGCATTATAATCTTTGCTTTTTTCGCGCTCGCACGAGCTGACACTGCCAACTGTGACTGTGACTCTGACTGTGACTCGGTGACTTGGGGACTCGGAAACTTGGGACAGAGACTGGGACTGGAACTGAGCCTGTGACTGGGTTATGGGATTGGGGTTCGGTGGGTTCGGTGGGTTAGGTGGGTTCGGGGGAACCAGAAGGAGGAACTGGCATTCGCCGGTTCGCGTTTGCGTTTCTTTGAAAGGCACACGTCATGGCTGTGTCAGTGTTTATGCCGGCCGAGCGTCCGACCATGCATTATACACCTAGACAGGCGTTCAGTCAGTCAACCAGCCAACCAACCAGCCAGTCAGTCAGTCAGTCAGTCAGTCATTCAGTCAGTCAGCCAGTCAGTCACAAAAGGAAGCACTTGAAAAGTGAACATGTTAACGGGGAAAAATAGTTCGTCGCCTCCTCGCAAATGTCATGCCATTCTCGATCTCTTTCCCTCTCTAACTCCGACTCGCTTGCTCTTTTTATGTCGCCCGAAAACACACTTGCTATAGGCCTCTTCAGTCTGTCAAATCCCCCCACCGAAATATACATAGTATAAACAAATGGGTGCTGAGGCGGCGCAATAAAGTCAAAATTCTTGCATGGGTTTTCGACAGGCGAAAAGGCGGAAAAACTGTCAGTTGTCCTCAATGTTACGAATATTAGTATTATTATTAGACCCCCCTACAGTATGGTGTTTGATTGGGTAACATAATATCTATATATAATAATATATATAGGGTTGATTTAGCTTGGATTGTGACAGTTTTCAATAGTTTCTCGCATGTTTCGCTGACAAGCACTAAAGTGCTTATTCTGAGGATATGTCACAATCGATAATTAGAGGTTCTTCAAGTCTATACAACCCATCATCCAAGTTTCTATGCTAATACCAACCACTTCAAACTATTTATGGCTGTGAAAAGAACATAAATGCTGAAAGAAACATTAGGTTTTGCAATATTTTTGAAACACAAGCTTAGAAAACCTATCGATAACTTTAAATGGGCTTGTTTTACATTATAAAAATTATTGATTTCTTGTCTAATCGATAAGTAAGAACTCTTCAGATTGGCAATAACTAAAAGTTGCTTTAAATTACCTGGTTCTACGTTCTATTGCCAGTAATAACATCTATATTTTCAAGTATCTATAAGAAGATCAAACAATCGATTTTTGAAATAATCGATATGCAAATACGATACAGCTTAATGTTAACTTAGCAATGCCTGGGTCTGTGGTGAGTAAAGCTTTCATCAATTACTTAAGTAATCGATAGATATTAGTAGTGATAACTTCAATATTTTGAAGTATCTATGAGAAGATCGTTCTATAGCTTTGTCATTTAATAACCGATTTCTTGAGTAATCGATAGGTAAATACTCTAAGTTGCTTCAAACTAGGTGACAGGCCAGGTGACATAGTGCCCATTTTGCCCCCTTTTCTTCTCATGACTTCAATCTTTATGATCCGATTGTTCTTAAATTTATAAAATTGATTTATGAAATAGTCATAAATATATGATCCAAATATCAAAGCATAATTTTAAGAACTTTATAATTTATGGGCACTTATTAAATTTTCGGCAGGTATTAGGATGCTGAAAAATTTGGATGTTACTTGATACATATTCCAAATTTCACTCCAGAATGTTACATACATTTCCACAAGCATACATTTGCCTTCAGAGCAATTCTATATTGAGTTCAGGATATAAAAACCTACGTTTTCTCTGAAGAAACTATCATGAATTGAAAATAATCTGTTTAATGTGATATAAAACTGTATATTATGATTGGATGTGCTGTAAGTATGACTTTATGAGCGTGTGAACAACGTAATTCCCGAGATTAGAAGTGCTAAAATTATCATAAATATCGATATCCATTTAATTGGCGGGAAAGTTACCGGCTTCAACTGGAAGTTTTCCAGTTTATGGAAATTCATTCGGACAGAACTTCTGCTGGGAAACGACTCGAGCTGAAGATGAAGCTAAAGCTAAAGCTGATGCTGAGTGATTGGTGATTGCGTTCGAGGCCAATCAGAAGATGAATGGGGCGAACTGTGGCAAGTACTTTCTGGTTTTCCAACTGGATATCATTTTTATTTTTAGTATTTCTTTTTCCCTCTCTTTTCTCTTCTTCTTGCCGTTCTGCAGCTTTGTTGTTTATCGGTGTTGGCGATCAATGGGGCGGCGGCAATATCAAAACAAAGAGTCCTGCAGAGCACGACGATAGGATGAGAAAATAAGATAGCAACAAATTGCCATGGATATGGGTGTCTGTAATCGTCAGATTGGGTAACATTTGCTCGTAAAAGTATCACCGCGCACACAGTCGGACCGGGGAGACCCAGTTTGGTTTCCATACTCTTTTCGAAGAAAATGGTATATGCACTTTGTCCGAAAGTATGTAAAATGCATTGAAGGAAACGTCGTAGAACCCCAAAAGTTACATTCAGAATGGTCAGGACAGAATGGACAAAAAAAAATCGATTGAGCCATGTCCGTCTGGACATTTGTCGAAACCGATATCTGATCGGTCCACTATATCATATCATAACCAAAAATCGGTTTTGCCGGAATTTCCTAAATTTTAGAACGTATTGGACTGAAAAGCTTACATACTCCTAAGATTCAGTATTATCTGTCGTAGCACCAAATTTCAGAAGTATATGATTACTATTACTATATAGCCATATCACCTTGCCCATATTTCTCATGTTTTCAAACGTATTGGACTGAAAAGCTTACATAATCCCAAGATACGTTATTATCTACCACTTCACCAAATTTCACAAGGATCGGACTACTGTATCATATAGCTGTTATATAGCCATAAATCGACTTTGCCCATATTTCTCATGTTTTTAAACGTGTTGGACTGAAAGCTTACAAGCTGCCAGGATTCGTTATTATCTACCGCTTCACGAAATTTCATAAGGATCGGACTAGCATATCATATAGCTAGCATATAACCCAAATTCGGTTTAGCCCATATTTCATAAGTGCTCCAAGGTATTGGACTGAAAGTTTACATACTCCCAAGATTTGTTATTATTTACCGCTCTACCAAATTTCATAAGGATCGGACTACTTTATCATATTTTCCATATAACCCAAATTCGGTTTAGCCCATATTTCCCACATTTTCCAACTTATTTGACTAAAAGTTCACATACTCCCAAGATTCGTTATTATCTAGTAAAATCTTCCAAAAAAGAGTATAATATCTTCGGCGCGCCGAAGATAATCCTTCCTTACTTTTTTGTTTTTCTCCTTTTGTGCCTGGGACTATGTGTGATCTGATGGCGACGCCGACGCGAACAGTATCAACACCAGAAATAACAACAACAACAACAATCATTGAAGTATTGGCAACCGCAGGCTGCCGCAATCCATGGCCTATTTCGATTCGAGTGCAAATCGAAAAGTGCCAGCAGAATCTGAACTTAACTTCAATCTGGCAACCCGGTCCCAGTCCCAGTCCCAGACCCCGTCCCAGTTCCAGTTCCAGTCGCAGTCGCAGTCCCCGTCCCAAGACAAGCCTGAAGCTGTGCGCATGGTCAAGCTGAGCCGCGCGTTCAACGACCACATACGGTGCCCAGACCCACCTGCCCGACTGACATTGCCCCCGCCACAATCCGACCACAGCACCACCTTGTCCACCTTTAACTTCTTCCTCTTCCAGCTGCGGGTGCTCTTTCCGCTTAGTTACGCAGCCCGACTTTAGCTCCAGCTCCAGCTCCAGCTCAAGCCGATCCACCCAAAAACCCAGCCAGCTCCAGCCACAGTGTTCGATTTGGGTTTAGTTACGGGCAGAGCGTGCCCCCAAGTGTGGCATCAGGTAGCATCACATGTGCCGGCACCCAACCCAAGCTCCTCTCGCCCCACATGCCACTAGCTGCATGCCTAGAACAGATCTCGGGTTCAACTCGGCTGACCAGTTTAAGCTAAGCTAAAAGTTATCGACTCATAAAATAGATTATCGATAAATTTAGTTAGCTCTTAATCAAGCCAAAAATTTAACAAATTCTCTAATTTTCAAATTAACATAATATCCTTAACACTCTTAGCGTTATCGATTGTACGGTCGATAACCCGCGTAACCGATAACTGACCATCTATAATTTCTATACTAAGAAAGTCCATAAGTCAAAGTATTTCTAACTAATGTCATCAATAACTGAAAAAGCAAAAAGTTAATGTCAAAAATTTGCTAAAAAGGTGTATTTCAAACTCTCCTAACTTGGTCAAAACTGCACCGATTTTGACATTTTATACCATTCTGCTCATGATTTTTGATTTGAATTCGTTCCTTCTTCAAATTTTATTCAATTTCAAAAGTAAATTTTTTTCAAAATTTTCGGTTTTTGAGGTAAGGGTCCCCCCTGTACTTTCAAAAGTTTTTCCAAAAAATCGTCCAGAAATCGACCAAAATTTTATCATGTAAAGTCATATGTCTTCTATGAGGCCATATTTGAAAATTTTATAGCTTGGTCAAAACTGCACCGATTTGGACGTGTTACACCATTTTGTTCAAGATTTTTGATTCCAATTCGATCCCAATCGTTCCCTATCGGCTTCGACTTGGGTCTCCCTCTATCTTTTGTTTGTTTGTTCCTTATTCAAATTTTCTTAATTTGGTAAAAAAAATTTTTTTGGCGTTTTTCGGATTTGAGTTAAGGGTCCCCCCTGTATTTTGAAAAAATTTTGAAAAATAAAAACTCAAAATTTTAAGTTTTTTCCATTTCTGTGATCAAAATTAGCATAAAAAACTATTTTAAAACTTCGGGAATAGAGTTTCATTTTTGACCCAAAAATCGACTAAAATTTTAGAATGCAAAGTCAAAAATCGCTATGAGAGAATATTTCAAACTCTCATTACTTGGTCAAAACTGTACCGATTTTGACATGTTATACCATTTTGTTCACGATTTTCGATTCCAATTCGTTCCCTATCGTTCCCAATCGGCTTCGACTAGTCTCTCCCTCTATCTTTCTCTTCCTGTCTCTCTTTCTGTCTAATAAGCCGACTCATTATTCCTTTCACGCTGGAGAAGATATATGGTTCATTTGGCTCAAAGAAAAACTATAATTTTGACTATCAACAAAGCCGCAACGCGTTGCCAGATGTTTCGTAAAGCTTCGGCCGGAGTCGGCTTAATATATCATCGCAGCGCTACCTGTCGGATTTGGCCATAATTTCCGTGGTTTTATTTGCAAATTAGAACTAAAAACTTTCGGACATACATTTGACGTTTCTCACGGTTTTTCTAATTTAGCTCGACGTCGGGGGGACTTGCTCATTGAAAGGACAGTTCAAGCAGCCATCAATCAGTCAATCCATATGACTGACTGACTGACTGACTGACTGACTGACTGAAGGCCTGAATGGACACTCGTCGGGCATATCTCAAACACCTTTGCCCAACTGTTGCATATGATTTTCCTTCCTTTTTTTTGGTCTGACAAAGGTTTTTATTTATTTTATGCGGCATTACATTTATTTTGCTTTTTATTCTCATGAGCAGGGCCCAAGTACCAGGTACTGCCCCCCGTCCTCCCGTACCCCCGTGCTCCCCGCCTAACTGCCAGCCTGCCGCCAGGTGAGAGATATGCGAGCTGTGTACGAGATGTGAGAGATGTGCCGATCTGCCCGGTGTCCAGTGCCCAAGGTCCAGTGCCGACTCCAACTACGACTCCCACTCCCACTCCACCAGTGGAGACTCTGTCCCACGCTTCTGAATGGGCCTGTTCCTTTAGCTTATTGAGCTGCAGACGAGATAAGTGGCTTTTTTTTTAGCCTTTTTATACCCAGATGCCATTGCAAATGCCTATGAAGGGTACAATAGATTTCGGGGTATCTATGCAACAGGCAGCGGGAGGCTCTCTCTGTCTATCTATCTATCTGTCCATCTGTCGGACTCTCTATCTATCCATCCATCCTGTCGATCTGAATACCACGCTGATCTCAAAGACTATTGGAGCCAGAGACTTCAAAGGTATACCAAGTTTATTTGAAATTTCGGATACAACGCCCACATTTTCAGATTAACGATAGCAATATTTCGAATAGAATTTGTTATATATGTCCAAGTAGATTGTGCAGTTTGACCATGACAACTTTTTCAACCCAATGCGGGTTTTCAATAAATCCAAAAAACTTCTTAACATGAGTACATTATATCATATATTGGAAGTTTGAACATTTATAACTACATATATAAGGAAACTATCGTGAAAATTTCATAACGAACTGAATATAGAAGCGGAAGTTATATGCTTTCGAAATTTTTAAAAAGGAGCTGAAATGACCTAAATGACCTTAAGCCTGTTTTGCTCTTATTTCTCCAGTTTTTCAAGCTATAAAAACTAAATTTCACACTCCTTTAAGTTTCTATATAATCTATCGATCATTTAAATTTCATAGGACTCGGTGAATAAACCCGAAAGTTATGCAACACCTAAATCATTGCATAATCTCGATTTCTGATTGTTCTTATGATAGCTTTGAAACTTTCCACTGTAACTAGATTGGAACACAAACACAAAAATTATTAGCATATTTTCTAAGTGAATCCTTCGGGCTCAACATATACATGAAATTTTGTTTTGCACTTATTCCCCCTGTTTTTTAAGCCTGGCCCTTGAAAGTACACACAGACCTAAGATATCCTATTATCTATTGTTCCTAGAAATTTCATAAAGATCGGCTCACAATGTGATATGATCTCTGCGGCGCGTCAAGGATTATCTTCACATACAAGTTTCGTACTATTTCCCTAAATTATTGAATATTTAGTATGAATATTCTGGATGAAATAAGGGGCCTCGGTGGACCAATGTATAGCGCACTGTCCCGCCAAACAAGAGGTGCGAGTTCGAGTCCTGCTCATGTCAATAAGCATGAGCCTCCTAGAAAAACTAGGTTGTGGCGTAGGAGTTGAAATCCGCCCACGTAAAAAAAGTTCTTCAGTGAAAGAAGCAGAAATAAAGGAAAATAATGCTTCAGGCTTTGACCCAATGGGGTTGTTATGGGCAGATAATAAATGAAATAAATTCTGGATGAAGTATAATCCGTACTCTAACAATAATCGGAAAAGAAGTTATAAAAATGAAAGTCTTCAGTCTACAATCGGTTCTTAAATGTGGATAAAGCTGACGCTGTCAGCGCCAGGTGTTTGAGGTTAGAATTGTGTGTGAGTACATAAGGTATCCTCTAGTCGAGTTTTGTCTCTGTTTTCTCCCGCTGCTGTCTGATCTACGACACGGCACGGAGTTGCCAATGCGATTGCGAATTGCGAATGCGTTGAATGCGGCAAATGGCGGTCGCGAATGCGCTGCGTTCGCACATTTTACGATGGCTGAAAGATTGCCATACTTTTTAGCGTTTTGTGTGTTGACTGATTGGGATTGGCTTTTGGAATCGGAGCTCTGTGAAGAGGCAAAAACAAAAACAAAAGCAAAAGCTAAAAAAAGAGCACTTGGCTATAAGGCAGGTGTCTCGTCTAACTGTTAGCCTCCGCTTGGAGCTCGCTGCTTGATTTGCTTTGGTTTTGGCCATTGTCTTTTGGCCAGCAGAACGGGCCACGATCATCATTACGATCAGCCGCAGCATCCGAGAGCTGGCCAAATGTTGTTGTTGTCAACATCTTGCGCCATTGCCGCGGCGGCAACTGGTTTTTGCCACAAACAACTGACCCCCGTCAGGCCCCCGTTAGCCCCCCGTTGCCTCCTGCCCCCTGCCAACGATCCACTCATGACTGTGCTCCGTTTATAACCCATCTGCGTTTTGTCTTTTAGCCAGAATTGCCAATCATTCGCAGCCGCAATAAAATTACATGAGTAAAATGTGTCCGCGAGCATTCGTGGTACTTGATCGTTTTCAAGAGTGCGGTAATCGGTTTCAATTTCATCTTTATAGTGTTATGAAACTTGGGCATCTGCACAACAACAACAACAGCAACAACAACACAACGACGACGAGAAGGACAAACCTAAGAATGGATTATCTGTGGCGCGCCGAAGTTTTCATACTCTTGTCGAAGATACGCCTGAAAATATGGGCAAAACCGACTTTTGGTTGTATGACAGCTATACCATAGAGTAGTTCGATCCTTATGAAATTTGGTATAGCGGTAGATAATAACAAATCTTGAGAGTATGTAAACTTTAAGTCAAATACGTTGGAAAACATGAGAAATATGGACAAAACTAACTGTTAGTTATATGGTAGTTATATGATATTAAAGTCTCATCCTAATGAAATTTGTTAAAGCGATAGATAGTAATAAGTCTTGGAAGTATGTAAACTTTCAGTCAAATATGTTTGAAAACATGACATATATGGACAAAACAGAATTTTTGTTATATGACAGCTATACCAAATTGTAGTTCGATCCTTATGAAATTTAGTATAGCGGTAGATAATAACGAATCTTGGGAGTTTGTAAACTTTCAGTTCAATACGTTGTAAAACATGGGAAATATGGACAAAACTAACTTTTGGTTATATGGTAGTTATATGATATAAAAGTTTCATCCTAATGAAATTTGTTGGAGCGATAGATAATAACAAGTCTTGCAAGTATTTAAGCTTTCAGTCAAATATGTTTGAAAACATGACAAATATGGACAAAACAGGATTTTGGTTATATGACAGCTATATAATATAAAAGTCCGATCTCTGTGAAATTTGGTGGGGCCATAGATAATAAAGAATCTTGGGAGTATGTAAACTTTAAGTCAAATACGTTGGAAAACATGGGAAATATGGGTAGAACCGATTTATGGCTATATGGCAGCTTTAAGATGTATGAAATTTAATGGGAAATATGTAAACTTTCAGTTCAATACGTTAGAAAACATAGGCCAAATCGATATATTGGTCCGATTCGATCAATTCATAACAAAAGACCATTCTGAATTTAACTTTTGGAGCTCTACGACTATTCCTCCAATGCATCACATACTTTCGGACAAAGTGCATATACCATTTGCTTCGAAAAGAGTATAGAAATACAAGCTAAAAACGTGGACGTCGACACCGACGCCGCCTCCAACTTGAAAGCCAAAGCCAAAGATATTCACATGCTCTCCGAGTCCGAGCAGTGGCGTAGTGCTACCCCCTGGGATCAAGGGGGTACTCAAGTATAGCATTTGGCAGGGCGACACTGCCCCCCTGCCCAGGTGCGATCGGTTGCAGCTGCCGGCTCCGACTCCGACTCCGTCTCGGACTCGGACTGCCCAGCTCTGGCTATGGCCTCCTGTGCCTACTCCAGCTCCAGCTCCACATCGTTGTCGACGCTCTCACACCCAATGCTTACATCCGCTGCTCGAAAGATGGACGTTGTTGCATGCCGCCAGGCGCTGCTGCTGCAGCTCCTGCAACGGCAGACATTTATGGTGGGCACCCTGCGCCCCCGGCTGTGGACCGTACCTCCTGATCCTACTGATCCTACCTTGCTGCAGTCCGCTGCCTGTAGAAAGCAATTCACTGTAATTGCTTTGTGACTTATGGCCCGGGACCCAAGATGTTGTGCAGAGAGTGCCCCCTAGGCCCACAGACCCCGACAGTACCCATAGTCCCTACAGTCAGTCGGCAGGTAGCCAGGGTATATAGCTAGACTCCGGTCTCTGCCCTGACCATTTGCAGCTGAAAGTTGGAGCTGTGGCGTCTTGACCTTGTCATGCCATTAAATAAATTCAAACAGAAACTAAACTCGGCCTCAACTTCCAGCTGGAGACGGGGACGGAGACGGAGACGGAGACGGAGACGATGGGGCTCGTTGGCTGTTCAGGTTCTAGTCGTGCCACATGACAAGTGTACGCCTCGCCCCCAATTGGCCATTTTTTGCCTCCACCGCCCCCTGGTCGTGACCCGCAACGGCAGCCACAACCATCGGGGGACTCTCTTTGCGTGCCACATCACGAGCCGACAGCGTCGTCAATGGAGCTGCCGTTTCGGAGACCACAAAATTCGTGATCCACTCACTGGCCACTCGTTCTAGCTCCATCTCCCTGTTCCCTCCCCATGCCCCCTCTCATTGCTCACATAACGAGTTGCCATATTTTGATGGATTCGTCTCTTCAAGGTGTAAATATTAACCAAAGGGCAGTGCGAAAACGTGCAACTTCCAGCTTCAACTCCAACTTCCAAAACTCCAACTCAAAGTCAAAGCCTACGCCCCCAAACCCCCTGCTCTCCCCTCCCCCCCACGGTAATTTCAAGCCAAGTCAAGTCCTCCCGCTGTCCACCGCGTCTCCTGCTTGTGCCAATCCCATACCCATTTCTCAGTCATCTCGTCGTTCCGCTGCCAATTGGGCGGAAGCTTTATGTGTGCGTTCATATGCTTGTTGTTGCTGTTGTAATTGGTTATTGCTGCTGTTCTTCGACTCTTAACTTGGCTCTAACCGCTCCTTCTAACTCCCTCATTTCCCTCCCTAAGCCCCCTTCAGGCTCTTCCTGCGCTTTGTTAGCCCATAGACTCGCATTAGGCATCCATTAAGTTAAATTTTCTAGTGTTTGCCAAATTCTCGAAAAGCCGCATAATTTGCCTAACGACTACCTAGCGGGAAAACTGCTAGAAATGTCACATTTTCCAAGGTATTACATCATAGTTTCGATTATCAGTAGGCGTCAACGCGCAAATGTAACGTTCGTTTTAAGACCATTAAAAATGTCGAATTTCGTGCTGAATAAATGCAATTTGCGGAGAGTTTTATTAGCCGAGCCGTTTGCTGCTTGAGGAAGCTTGTGGGGGTTATACTCCATTGAACTCAACATGTGAGTACTGGTTTCGAGCTTCAAAAGTGGTGACTTTGACTCCGATGTCAAGGAACCTCCCGGAAAGCCGAAAAAGTATAAAGGCGAAGAGTTGCAGCCGCTACTTGATGCGGATCCGTGCGAATCCCTCTAATCCCTAGGTATATAGACATGGGTATGATTCAGAAGGACGGAAATTGGGTGTCATGCAAGCTGAAGCCGAGAGACATAGAGGGGCGAAGAATAGCACAGATCAAAAAAGGAAAGGTTACTGGCAATGGCAAGTGGATCCATCACGATAAACCCAATCGTAGCAAATCGTATAGATACCTCGACCACGCATCGTCATCAACACCAAGACCGCATGTCTATGGATCCCAGCTCAAGCTCCGTATTTGGTGGGATCAGCTGGACGTCAGCTGCTGAAACCGAGTGATAATTGATGCGTTTGAGTCGTACATTGCAAGAAAAACGGCCGCAATTTTCGGATAGACATGACAAAGTAAGTTTGCAGCACGATAACGTTCGACCACCTGTTAGTCGGATTGTTAAAGCTTACTTGGAAACACCTAGTTGGGAAGTCCTATCCCACCTAACCCAGCAGTATGGCCCTGACATTTCCTGATTACCATCGTAAAAAATGGATCGATATATGGATCGCATTAAGAGATGAACTGTTCTTCCGAGTTGGTATCCGAAAATTGACAGAAAGATGGGAAAAAGTGGCTAACGATGGGTAATACTAGCCGAAAACCTTTAAAACGAATTCCAACTTTTAATATTTTAATGAAGAACTCAATTTTGAAATCAATAGAACTATTTTTTGCGCCATTTCGAATCAAAATCGATTGCGTTTTGGAGCTCTTTGCACTTGGCTTCGTTTTCAGCTTGAGTTTTGGCTATGAAATTGCATTAAAAAATGCTTCAAGAGAGATTGACAAACCGGATAAACTGAGTTCGCGTCGAGTGCTCGGCATTGTCTAGCTTTTTTTTCATATTTTTTTTGTTTTATGTGTTTTTCTTTTTTCGGTTTTGGGTTTTGGGGTTTTGGCGGCGTTGGCTTTAAAAGACTAAATGTTATATTTTCATTTTTAGCTTTATTTTTTATATTTTATTTGTAATTTTCGGCTAATTTGTGACATGCGCGACCTTAATGGCTTCTTTTCACATCGTAAACCGCCTCACACGACTCTTAATTACTCATGAGAAGCCAAAAAAAAAAGCTAAAAATTGTGGGCGTGGCGGGGCGGCGGGGTTAAGAGCAGTCACAGTCGCTGTTTTTGGGGCCAAGTTGACAATTCAGTGGGAAACGCCAAGCCAAGATAGAGACATATCATATCATATCTGAGTTAAGAAAATGGAAATTAATTATGCATTTTTGATGTCTGAGAAATTAATGTTTGTTGTTGTTGTTGTTGTTGTTGTTGTTGTTGTAGCTGATGTAGTCGTCATGGGAGTCTGATACACACACAGATACCCCTCTCTTGCGCTTTGGGCCAAGTAATATGATTTTATATTCAAATTATCACGCATGCCAAACAGTTTCCCTCAATGTTGTTGTTCTTGTTTGTGTTGTTGTTGTTTGTGTTGTTGTTGTTGTGGTTGTTGTTGTTCTTTTGGCCAAAAGAAAACAGCAAAGAGCCAGAGCCAAAGTCAAAGTCAAAGCCCCAACCGCCGTCTCAGTTCCTGGTCCAAACGCAGCCGCCTAAGTTTTAACGAGCCAACGCTGATGATGATGGCCAGCGGCAGCAGCCAACACCGCCAACACCGTCAACAGTGCTGCGCATTTAGCCATTTTTTTAGCCTTCAAAATTAGCACTTTATTTACGTTTGAGCCCTGAGAAAACTTGGCATACCAACTGTCTATCTGTCTGTCTATCTGTCTGTCTGTCTATCTGTCTGTCTGTCTATCTGTCTGTCTATCTTTCTGTCTATCTGTCTGTCTATCTGTCTATCTATCTGTCTGTCTATCTGTCTGTCTATCTGTCTATCTGTCTGTCTGTCTATCTGTCTGTCTATCTGTCTGTCTATCTGTCTGTCTATCTGTCTGTCTATCTGT
>JBANCY010000529.1:0-28801 GCA_037040045.1 Phorticella flavipennis | reverse complement strand
ATATAGATATAGATATAGATATAGATATAGATATAGATATAGATATAGATATAGATATAGATATAGATATAGATATGTGTGATAAAGAATGGAGTGTCACAAGTGTTGGGTGTATGGAGGGTGGTAAGTGGTTAGTGGAGCGTTTGGCGAGCACTCATCGATATCGCTATCAGTCATCTGGCTGACCAAATATTCGCTTCACCGACGCCCTGAGACCTGCGCTTTGCCACGATTTGGTCGAAATTGTCAACAAAAATCTATGATGTGCACAGTTGTATGAAAATATAAATAAAACTTTATAAAATTCTTGAGGTTTTCGCGAAAAATTTCAGTTAAGTGTCCTTTCATTTCTTATTTCAGGACTAGGCTTGGCAGTTCAAACCCCCATTTAGAACACGATAACGGTGTGTGATTACATTTTATGGGCCTAAAAAATGGAATTTGTCCGACTGTGCGGGGATTGTCTGCATGTGGAAATTGTGACACATTTTCACCATCAGCATTGTCATTGTCATTATACATCAATCATATGAGTCAAATTTGTGTGTGCAAAGAACCCACCCATGAAACAAATATTAAAACAGGACTAAAAAATCTGAAAATATTGAATGTCTTAATATCTTTTCATATGTAAAGCAATACCCCTAGATATATATATATTTATACACCCTTATAATCAAGCACATGTTGAGAGCATCGGAGCTAAGGAGGCAGACAGGAAGGAGAAAGACAGATCATTGGCTCAAGTAGTCAATTATTTATATACCGTATTCGTAAAGTCGTAGGTTTATTTACTGGCAAATGCGCACATGATCATTATCTCGACCTTTCAGACTGGCACAGACTTAGCCTCAGACTCAGTTCCAGTCCCAGTCCCAGTCCCACTCATATTCGCAATCTCAATCTCAATTTCAACTGAAAGTTGTCATCTGGCATAACTCAATCCCAGTCTGAGGCTCGATTCGGATTCGTGTGTGTCTCCAAACTCTGGCCACCATATCATCAATGTGAGCTTGTGTCCAGCTTGTGGCACAGGGCGAATGAAATGAATTGAAATGCCATTCACTGCGGTTGATGTTTTTCATTTCTATACCCTGATTTCATTGACTATGCCAAATAGGGTATATCAATGCTTGTCAAATTTCTGCAGCAGGTGTCCTGAGACATGGCACAATAGATACCATGTATTAGAGCCTCGGTGGATAGCGCTTTCTCACGCCAAGCAACCCTTAGTGATAGTCGTGATATATTCCACCTTCTCCCTATCTGGGCACACAATCTATCTTTCGATTTCTGGAAAAGCTCTTTTAGATGGTCTAAAAATCTCAAGGTGTACAAAGGCAAATCAAAAACTAGCCGATTACCAACATTTAGCCTTTAAAATTTACTAAATTTGAACAGGGTATTTCGAAGTCAAGCAGTTTTGGTTAGAAGCTTTCCATCTTGTTTATTCTTATTCTTTTCTTTTCTGAATTCCCATGAGTGCTGAGCGATTCTTTATGTGTGTGTTTTGAGAGAGAGAGTGTGTACGAATGATACGTTTGTTGTACCAAATTCAATTAAATTTGTCGTAATCATTTAACAATGGAACGTTAAAAAATATGGTATAGTACAGCGTATAGTTGCTTTTGTTGGTGCCCATTAACACTCAGCGTATGCATTTATATATATATATATATATATCAAAGTATATGTATATATAATCAAAAATATATATGTACTCATTCCGAAATTTATAATTATACTTTTAGGCATAAAACTAGATGAGTATTTGTGTTTATAATGCTTTCGAATGATGTCAGTTAAGCCCGTACATAGATAGGTGTATAGGAATATACATATATTCGGTGTTTATGATCTGATGGTTCTGAAAATTTCAGGATTGGTTTATGATTTAGTCATAAATATTATGGAATTCGAACTATTATGACAAGGATTGTAGAAACTGTAAGCACTTATCTAATTTGGGGGGAACGAAATTAGGATGGAAAAAAATTTTGGTTGTCACTTTCTGTATAGTAACTTTGGGCACCCACATACCAAATTTCATGTCTCTTGCACTTTCCTGGAAAATGGAGGGGTGTATCAAAATTTTGGGAAATTCCATTCTGTAGTTTCTAATCATGACCATATGTACCGAATTTGGTGTTCATAGCTCTATAATTGCCAAAGTTATGGCCATTTTATCGAAAATCGTATTTATCGATTATCGGGCGAAAGGGGCGTGGCATCATCGAAATTTTAGATATGTGTATTGTACACGCGGACCTTCATGCCGAGCTTGAAGTCAATGATGAAGTCGAAAATCAATGCGTTCACACGGACGGACAGGGCTAAATCGACTCGGCTATTGATCCTGATCAGGAATATATATACTTTATGGGACCTGCCATGCCTCCTTCTGCCTGTTACATGCAATTGCACAAACTTATTATACCCTTCATACCAATTTTCAATTGGGATCAGGGTATAATTATTAAGAGTTTGTCAAAGCTAGGAGTAATCGTTGCACCGAATTCCTCTTGAACTTCTTTTTGGGTAGAATAATGGATATGGGATTTCATGTGAGTTTTCAGAATATTATATTTAAAGCATGACAGGCTGCCAAACAGCCAAAAGAAAACCCTGTCGAGTAAACGAAATGCCAAGCGATTGCATTATATCCTCGTCTCTTCACAAAAAGGAATACTGAGTGAGGTATGATAGCCACACATGTGAGGTGTCATCCAATAATTGCAGGATGTGCAAACAGGACAGGCTAACCAAAAACCTAGAGCATCTTCAGTGCACTTGTCCAGCCCGCATGAGGTTGAACCGAGGTATCTGGGGAAATCAATCAAGAGGAAACCAAAGCGTATGATGGATATTCCGATGAAAAAACCTATTAAGGTGCTCTAAAACTATGTTGAACCAAATGTCCATTAGGGACCTGTTCCAGCCGTGCTTGTCCAATCAAACATAACCCCTACATTTCATTTCACCATAGGTAAACACGACTGTAGTACAAACACCTGGACATATATGAAATATGAACACACACTGCGTATACGCAATTATTTGCTTGCCTGACCTGGTCGGTCGTCGGTCATGTCGAAATGTGGGCGTAAATATACTGAAATCTTGGGATTGTGATTTGAATTTCAACTATTCTCGGGTGACCCATTAAGGTCACAAGACAAACAAAAGCAAATGTAATGGGCAAACAGATTGAGTGGGCGACAAAAAGAAAGTAAATCCATAGCAAATATTGCCCCAAGCACTTAGGAATAATTAGCCATTATGCGATGTTCTGCGCGTTGCACACCTTTGCATAGAGTTTGTATACGATTCCCCACAGTTTTGAATAGACAGATTGCTGAGTGGGTGGATTGTCAGTTCTTTGTCGCATTTCTTTCTATCGAAGCTGCGAAGTGGCTGGCACGTAATTAGAAATGATAAATGCTAAAAAGTTCTTAAACAATTAAAAATTGACACGGCGTAAAAAGTGTTGTAACACGTGCCAAACAACCTTCCAGCTCATATTTCATGATGTTCCAGAGGTTCTCTGGGTTGATAGAATAACTCGTTCTTTACAAAGTAAATGCAAAAACCCACACACTTGGATTATCTTCTATTTGATACAAATGTATAGGAATACGAATTTATTATATTTATTCTATATATGTTCTGTGGTAACTAATTTCTTAGTGTTGGGCAATTGCTGAGGAACTTGCGGATAATCCGTATACCCTGTGTAAGTTTTAAAAAATGATAAACAATGTTAAAATAAGACAAGATAGAATGCTGCAGTCGAGAGTGTTCGAATGCGGAGTACCCTTATCCCAGCCGAGGAACACACTTATACCCTTAGACAGCGGTGTTTATGATCCAATCGTTCTGAAATTTTCAGGATTGGTTGATGCCATAGTCGTGTGGAATTCGTCACTTATTATGACAAGGATTGTAGATATTATAGGCACTTATTAAATTAAGGGTACACCAAATTACAATGGAAAAAAATTGCCATTTTCTGTATCAGATCTACCAAATTGCATGACTCTTGCATAAAAATTGCGGCAGTTATGTACATTTCGGAATAATGGAGGGGCGTATCAAAATCTTGGAATTCTGCAGTTTCTAATTATGACCCTACATAGCAAATTTGGTGTTGATAGCTCTATAAATGCCAAAGTTATGGCCAATTTATCGAACAACGAATTTATCGATTATCGGGCGAAGGGGGAGTGGTATCCAAAACTTAAAATAAACTTGATCTGCGTATGGTATATACGGATCTTCCTGGGAAGTTTGAATGCTCTAGCACTTTTTGTCTCTAAGATCGCCGCGTTCAAACGGACAGACAGACGGACAGAGCTAAATTGTTCCTGAACAAGAATATATATACTTTATGGGGTGTGTCACGCCTCCTTCCGCCTGTTACATACATTTGCACAAACTTATTATACCCTTCATACCAATTTTTCAATTGGGATCAGGGTATAAAAAATTTGTCAATGAAATGTGGTTTCAGATGAGATACCCTAACCTACCCTATATCATAAACGCAATTAACGTCGAAGCACAATGACAGCTGTGCTTAATGCGAGCTAATTAACATCATTTCAAGTTTCACATAGAAACCAAGCTTAATTAAGTCCAGTGCGGGAATGTGCCATGTGACATGGAATTGTAGAATCTAGAACTAAATGATATCTGGTCTGGTAGAGAAACACCTACAAGCACACATTATGTGAATACATTTAAAGTTCATTCGGTGGGGTCCTCGGTGGAACAGTGCATAGCGCTGAACAAGAGATGTTGGTTCGAGCCCCACTCTTAATTAATTTAACTTAATTAAACTAACTTAATTTAATTCCATGTTGATATGGCCATATTAAACCGGGCCGATCCGAGCGGTTCCGACAAATGTGGAACGTCTTTACTAAAGATTAACTCAAATACTGAGCAAAACTGCATACACACAGAAAAATGGACATAGTCTAATCGAATCCATTATAGACGTGAGGTCTACGAAGGAGTATAAAAATTCTTTAAAAAAAAATGCCATAGCAATAATGTCATTTAAATTTTTTTATCTTTAAGAAACGTCATGTTTAAGAAATTAATACTTTTTTCTTTGAAAAAGAATCGTGTTTTCAGTCAAACTACCTCTTAAATGATAATTTCCATATAATGTATTTCATATTTTACCAAAACAACTACATAAATACATTTCATTCAACGCAACAATGACAAAAATTCATTGAAACAAATGGGGTTCGGAATAAATATATATAATAACGATGAAATGACCAGACGATCACATTCTGTCTGATGTTGTGTTCTATAATTTTTAATAGGCCGTTGTCGGTCAACTCAGAATGCTCTATATAGGAACAAAATAGATCTGTCTGATGAATCAAAATCCTCTGGAGATTAAATACATATACCCACAAATGATTCGGGTCTTGTAACAGTTCATTTACAATATAAGCAAAAAGTGCTTCAGGCTGTGATCCAATAGGGTTGTTTGGCGGATATTCGAAAATGCATCGATGGATTACAAAAGCATGTTATTTGAGGGATACATTAGCAAACACATAAAAAGATAGGCACATGGAGAGACAGATCGACAGATAGATAACGTTTTCCTCTCTCAATACGTAGATGTAGGTGTATCTCTCTGGGATGCAGCTGGGGCCGACGGCGACGGTGGGTCTTAACGTAAAGATAAATAAAACACTGCACAGTGTGATCAAGTTCATTGAAACCACCAAAGGCTGTTGGCCAGTAAACTGTCACTCGTCTGTCTGAACGTAGGTATATAATATACACGGTATACACGATATGCACCTATGTGTCTATCTATACATGCGTCGTCTATGAGTATACCCAATAATATTTGTTGTATTGTAAATTGTATCTGAGAGTCGGCTGATCAAAACAAGTGGTGAAGCTGCTGTCGAGCGAGTTCGACTACGAGATACCCTGATCCCAGTTGTACAATACAATCAGAATCGCATAATACCATTTCACACAAACAGACCCATTTATAGGTCTGTTAAGGACGGCCAATTTTTTATTTTCGGAGGCGGGGGCGTAGCATAAAATGCTTTTTGTGCATTATCTATGCCTACCAACACGCCGAAATGGGTGTCTATAGCTATAATAGTTACACCGACAGGTGCCGTAATCCAATTTTCACCTTTTGCCATTTTGGGATGAACAAAAATTTTGGATGACTTTTTCAGCATAGTGTCTACGAAAACCAACATACCAAATCTAACACAAAATTTCTGGCGGTTATATACATTTCGTTACTTTCCGGGAAAATTAAGGGGTGTATCAAAATTTTGAAAATTCCATTCTGTAGTTTCTATTCATAACTCTATATACAAAATTTGGAGCCGGTAGCTCAATAAATACTAAAGTTATCCCCATTTCATCATTATTATTATTATTATATGGTCTTAACAACCCTATCGGGTCAAAGCCTGAAGCACTATATTCCTTTATGACTGCTTCCTTCACTGAAGAACTTTTGGTGGACAAGTTTGTACAACATTTTTATACCCTTCGTACCAATTTTCAATTGGGATCATAGTATAGAAAATAAGAAAGGAATAACCGAAGATGTCATACTCTTTAGGGAGCTATCGTATTATTATATATAAGCTTTTTATATTAGTCGAATTGTACGTGACCGTTTATTAAATGTGTACGACATTTGAATAGAATAGCTTGAAAAAAAAAACTAAAAAATATGGACAAACTCGACTTATCGCAGATAACAAAGAAGAAAGTCAGGTGCCAAGTCTTATTATATCTCAAAGACTGCGGGGCTTATTTGCAGACGAATATGGCTTAAAAGTCTTTTTTTCCTCCTGATAATTTTCTCTAAAAAAAAGTATACAAAGATGGTACTCGAAAGAGTATGGTATATTCACAAAGAAATTGTCTGAAGCCGGATGAGTCGTGTACTCAGAATTTAGTAGTTCAAGGGTTCGAAACACTTTAGGAGCAAATATTTTGTATTTAGATGTTTTTTTTTTTTTTCAATTCACTTCGGTTCAAAACAATGTAAGCAATTGCAATACCCTTCCCTCCAGATTTACTATACAAATCCCAAAGCAAATCTTATAAATTCTGTAACTTTCGACTCTCAGCAAACTTAGCTATTTCAGTTTATGCCAAACGCAATATTTTTTAGTATGACAATCTCAAAATCTAGAAACTAAAAACTGTTTATAAATTATCTTGTACTTTTCCAGCAGTTTTGGCCAGTCGATTGAACCATTTGATAGAAAATTTTACGTTGTATAAATATCTATATATATATACATATATATATTTGAATATATATACATATATGTATATATGCATATATATAAATATATGTATATTTCTGTAAAAATATATAATATATTATACATATAAAGTAGATAAAGTAGGTATATTCCGCAAGTCCGATGATAAAAATCGCTAATAAGGTTTATGTTTACAGTTAGGAACTTGATAACTTTTAATATGGACAAACGTTGGATTATGTTACGCAGCTTAATGACGGCCGTTTATAACGATAAGTTCTGTTGGAGCTTCGTCAAAAGTTATGCCATCTTCTTTCTGGCCGTACGCATGGCACAGTTATTTCGCGAATAACTCAAAATAACTCGAAAATCGAATCTTGAAATTATTGAAAAAGTGACTGAATAATTTTGAAAATTGCCACTGTCACTGCGCGCCGTCTCATTACACTAAAGGTTGGCGGCGCAAGAGAAACGACAGTGGGCAGATCGACGCAGCAATCTGGCGACTGGTTTGCTCTGCTCTGATAAGATTAACTGCAGCCAGCCGTTGTCCGTGTCTAGTTTTGGATTCGCCGCCCGCCCTCCTAACAAGCTGTGCCCACCGGTTCGTCGCTAGCTTGGACGACGGGGTTGACGTCAATGTGCCCGGTGAGTTGGGAATAAACTTCAAAACTTACCGCATGAAGCAGCCGGGGAGTAGTTGCTGATGATGCTGGTGGTAGAGATGCAGTTGTTGCTGCTGCTGCTGCTGTTGCTGATGCTGGCGGAGACCGTGTGCCATGTCGCCAAAGTCGATGCTGCTGCTGCCGCCGGTTAACGCCGGATGGCGTGACATTTGCTGCTGCTGCTGCTGCTGCTGGAGGCTGTTGTTGCCGCTGGTGTTGCTAGTGATGCTGCCAGATCGGCTGCTAGCATACAGTGGCGGCGCGTGCGATTCCGGCGACACGGAGGAAGGAGGTGACGACGAAGAGTTGGCAACAGCGGGATATGAGATCAACTGTTGCTGCGAAAATGTGGACTTGATAACCGCCGATCCTCCATTGGCCAGCAGTGCCGGCGAGTGAGAGGCTTGCGGCGGTGTCTGTTGCGGTGGGGACATCGTCAAACGATTCGATTCTGGATTATGGGCAATGCTCGTGTAGTGCTGTAGATGGAGCAAAAAGAGATACGCATAGATAGATTATAAGCCATCAAACGCCATCACAGGCGGAGGAGGATCGAGTGCAAACGACTGACTCGCTTACTCACCATTTGGAGCACATCGCACTCTTTGGGCACAACGTGCAGCGTTAGCACCGCTGGCGTCTGCTTGATCATCGAGACAATTGTGCTATAGGCGATGCCAGCGATCGGCGTGTTGTTCACCATGAGCACCCGGTCGCCCGTCTGCAGGTTGGCGTAGTGTGCCGGTCCGTTGGCTTGCACCTCTTTAATGAAAATGGTCTCCATCGCTTTCACTTGGTACGGCGGCAGCGACGTTGGTGACGTTGGCTCCAAGCCGCTGCCGCTGCCGCCGCCGTTGCCGCCGACGCTGACGTTGCCCCCGACGTTGCCGCTGCCACCGCTGCCGCTGCCATCGGCGACGCTCGTCGCTTCCTACGCAGAGCGTAAAATGCGAAAAAGAAAAACAGAAACGTAAAACGTGAAACGTGAAACAACAACAGCAACAACAACAACAACAACAACAGTGCGCAAAATCCAAACAAAAAAGAAAAACATAAACGATAAAACGATAAACGATAAACGAGAAACAACAGCAAAAATATAAAAAGTAATAATAATGGCCAGGAGAGTGGCTCAGAGAGAGAGAGAGAGAGAGAGAGTAGAGCCCCGTCAAAAAAAAGCGCAAATTAGTGCAAAAAAAATTTCAGAGGCCGAGAGTGTGAGAGAAAACGAGAATCCGAGAGCGAGTTTAAGAGGAAAAACATTCATAAACTACGCGTCGAATTTCAAATACTCTTGAGGATTACAACAATATATATCTTATCTGTATATTTCAATAATGAGACATTCAATTCCAGTAAATCGATCTAAATTCAAAATATATTTATCTTATAACATAGTCGGTCGAATAAAGCAATTGTAACATATCTAAGAACTCTTTTCTTTGATATGGTGTTATTATATGGCCATAACAACCCTATCGGGTAAACGACTGAAGCACTATCCTATATTTCTGACTTCCTTCGCTGAACAACTGTCTTTACATAGTTAGATTTCAATTCCTACGCCACAACCTAGTTCTTCTAGGAGGGTCATGAGCGGGACTCGAACTCGCACCTCTTGTTTGGCGCGACAGTACGCTATCCACTGGTCAACCGAGGCCCCTATGGATTTTTACTAGATCTAAATCAAAAATAACCCAACCCCGAATATACAGAGAGTTGATCAAATTATGCCTAAAACTATGGAAGATAATTTGGTCAATATTAGAATTGGTCCCCAATGAGTGATTAGGATTGACCCCCAGAGTTAGTTTTTTTGTTTATACAGTCGAACTTCCCTATAATGAATCTTGACAGGAACAGAAAGTCCCATCATTATATTGAAACTTCATTATACAGAAATTATATTTAAATACAATGAAATTGGAACGAAAAAGTTGTGTGTTTGAAATCTATTCATGATAGGGAGAGCTTCATTGTATAGAGAAGTTCACTATAGAGAAGTTCGACTGCATACATATTTTTCCAGTACCTTATGAAAATTAATATTCTGAGAATAATAATCCGAAATTCTAGAGTACTCACAGACTGAAGCACTTATATGCCTTTCTTTCTTTCTGACAGATCGTAAAAATCAGTCGAATAGTTGATATATTATAGCCATAACATTATAGTAAACAACTTTGATAGTCCTTGATTAAAATCGAAGCACTATTCTCGATAAGAACGGCAAAGATAAGTCCTCAAATGTTGTTTTTGATTATTTTGGTAATCAACATGTTGTTGCCAAACGCCACCAGCTTTACGGGGCAAATCGGCGAAAAGAAAGCAACCCATAAAGACCGTGTGTTGTTGGTGTGCTCACGTAATGGCGACGAACACTCGGGATTCCGGCGGAGACTCGTCGAAATGCGCGAAAAGCAAAAGTGCCACAAGGTAGTGGCAATCGATGACTAATTGAAGATGCAGGCAGCGGGCCACTTATGTATTGTTTCTATCTAAGCCCTCGTTGGAAGACCGGCTCGCTCACTGCTCTGCTCACTGGTTATTTCACTTATTCCTTACCTTCCTTTCCCAACCCACCACAACACACTTCATCACGATCTCCATCTCTCTCTGTTTCTCTGCTTTTCTCTCTGGCCAGCTTTTTCTGAGGCCCCCCCAAAACGAGATGTGCTTACCTGAGGCCAACTGGAGGCATCATCTTCCGGTGGATAGGCAATAAAGTGACGCAGCGTAAATCCGAAGCCCTGATTTGGACGCCTCCGTATTACAACCAGCTTGGGTTGTATGGATGACGCAGCTAACGCCGCATTGTTGGCCGCCAATGCCGCCGCAGCTGCAGCGTTGCCCGGCGTCGCCGCGGATGTTGCTGCTTTCGAGTTTTGTAACATTTTCGGTGTAACTCACGCTGGATTTCTAAATTGATGGGGCTAACTTTGCTTCTGGAGCTCCAACTTGGAGCTGTTGTTAATCTATTTGGTTGGACAATCTGCAGCTATGACACTATTCATTTGTTTGTGATCCGTTGGCGTACAACATGGAGTCCTTGTTTCTTCATTCTTTACAATTCACTATTATATCTGGATGCAGTTAATGTCGAAGTTGTGCGACCCGAGCTTGGGGCGTCAGGATGCCCATCGTAGCGCTCCACTCCAACATAGCACTTGTCTTATGGTCTTCCTCCATAGACATCGATCTTGTATCCTGAAAACATAAAAGAAATCAACGTATTTATTATTGTGAGTTATACGAAAAAGAAGAAATTGTAAATATTACATTACATGAAAATATTGTTCAGAGTAGAACAACAAGTAAGAAGTTCTAGTTTATGGGCACCTAAGTACTAAATATCATGACTCTAGCACAAAATTTGCGGCTGTTATACATTTCGTCACTTTCCAGGAAAAGAGAGGGGTGTATAACAATTTAGGGAAATACAATACTGCAGTTTCTAATTATGACCCTCTATACCGAATTTGATATTAATAGCTCTATAAATGCCAAAGTTATAGCCATTTTATCGAAAAATAAATTTATCGGTTACCAGCCGAAGTGCGTATGGTACATACGGATCTTTCTGGGAAGTTTTACGCTCTAGCTCTTGTAATCTCGGTGATCGGCAAGTTCAAACGGACAGGTCTAAATCGACTCGGATGATCGACACTGATCAAGAATATATATACTTTATGGGGTGAGACATGCCTCCTTCTACCCTTCATAACAATTTTCAATCAAAATCAGGGTATAATAAAGGAATAAGATTGTCGGGGATGGCTTTATTAATTATTATAGTACTATAATTTATTGTCTGGCAGCTATATGGAATTGTGATCTAATCCATTTGAAATTTGTTGAAGATAATAAAGGAATATAAATGTGTCTAAATTTTAATTGCAACTGCTTAAAAACATAGGAAATGTAGGCTAAACCGTCTTTTAGTTATATAATATATATATGAAATTGTGGAGCGATTCGTTCGATTCCCAATTGGATAACAAAAGTAGGGTATGTCAAGGAAGGGTATGTTTTATTAAGACAGTAGCACATGCCACCTGGTTTGATTGAGAAGCAAGTTGAGTCTACATCTGGGGCTTATATGATATATTATATGATATACCTTTCGATATATTGTAAAGAGTATTTGAAAATTGGGTCGAGCGCACATATAAAATGTACAATTCTTAGATTGGACTGTGTTCTGTTTATAAGAAATCCTTATAAACTGCTTTTCCTTTGCAGTTTCCAACAATTAACTACGCAATGAACTAACTATGTTGGGTTCATAGAGCATTTAAGTTATTCATCTTCATATTCTTACAGATTTTCTTACAATTTCTTCTAAGTTTTCCGCCAAAGACGTTACTATAGCCCTATGTACAGTTAGTTAATATACTTGAGTGTTTTCTGCTATAAAAACTGAAAGAAGATTAAAACTCGTAAAACACTTTACAGTTTTAATTACATTCCCAAGTTTTTATAATGAAAACAGAAGAGAAACAACAACAACAACAACAACAACAAAAACTACAACTACAACATATATATATATATTAATAGCCGTTGCAAACCTTCCAAAAAGAATTATATATTTGAGTGTGTGAACATTGACCTTTGTTGAAATGTGTAACACGCCTAGCCGCATTCAAAAGGCCACCCGTTACCCGTTACCGGTTACCCGTTTCCCCCTCCAGCCATACAACTGATTTAGGAACATTATTCAACTTTAGATGTTAATTAAAATTTTTTATATTTGTTGGGGTCTTTTAATCCAAACTCAACCCTGGAATACCTATTAAAGCACAGACTAAGAGTTTATTGTTTTATTATTGAAGAGTTCAGATTTCATGCAATAATATAAGTATTATTATTATTATATGACCATAACAACCTCATCGGGTCAAAGCCTGAAGCACTATTTTTGCTATATTTTTGGATTCCTTCACTGAAGAACTCTTTAACGTGGGTGGATTTCAAATCGTACGCCACAACCTAGTTTTTCTCGGAGGGTCAGAGGCCTATCGCCACGAGCGGGACTTGAACTCGCAACTCTTGTTTGGCGGAACAATGCGATATTCACTGGTCCACCGAGGTCCCAAATTATAATTATAGAAGTTTTTATATGTTTCCAAAAAACTGAAAAGCCTGAAAAACTAACATCAGTTTTTCTCGTAGCATCAAAAGTAAAATTAACTAAGCTCTGTCATTTCCAACTTTTGTGAATTATCAAAAAGGATTACAGATATTCAACAGACGTAACTGAGAGATTAGGGTATCTCGTAGTCGCAACTTCTCGACTACAGCGCTCTTGTTTAAACAAGCCACACAGAGGTAGTTTGTACTCTTAGAGCAAGGGTATCTACATCTACCCATGATTAAACAATGTCGCTTGGAACCTTGTGGCCAGTTTTAGCCGTTTCGACGGTCATTAATCGACACACAAGCAGAAGCCCCTGGTCTGGTCAACAGTCAAGAGTCAACAATCAGAATCACGAGGCGTCAGAGTCAACAGTCAGCCATTACCCCATTACCATTAGCCTACGAGGGATTTTGGGTTTTCGTTGGGATGAAGAGCACCTGTTTTATTAGTGCGAATTAGATAAATGGATGACAATATTTTGAAAAGATTTGCTTGCGAGTCATTGACCGATTAACGTATACTCTTTGGCTCGACACGGGGTGAGGGATTTGTTAACCTTGAAACAGTGGTTTTGTCCCGTTCCATGGATTACTCGTGCTATTTGTTTTGTGTTATCGTCACTCGAGGTAATTAAACATGTTACATGTGTAAGTCAGGGGCCTCGGTGGACCAGTTAAGAGGTGCGAGTTCGAGTCCCGCTAATGTTGCTATAACTTTTGTATTTATTATCTGATGCACTTGAAACTTTCATTGTAAGTTCGAAATATATTCAAAAAAATGTGTTAAAAATCTTGTTTAGAATTAAGAAATTGCACCTGTTATCAACATTTTTTGATTTGCGGGGTGCGTGACATCTGAAATTTGAGAAACTACTTTTTTCGATTCATAAATGCGAGTCTATAAACCGTTAGTCTAGTTATAAACGTTTAGCCGCAAGGTGACATAGTGCATTTATCACCTTTTGCCATTTTGGCCCGTGTTCGACCACTTCTGAGGCTTATAACTTCCGTGTTAATGATCCGATCGTTTCGAAATTTTCGGGATTGGTTAATGACACTGTCACAAATATATATTATGTAATTCAAACCATTTGAAAAAGCAATGTTGAAATTATAACCACTTATCTAATATGGGGGGGATCAAAATAGGATCGAAAAAAATTTTGAATGCCACTTTCTGTATGAGGTCTATTGGCACCTACATACCAAATTTCATGACTCTAGCATAAAATTTGCGGCAGTTATATATATTCCACCACTTTTCGGAAAGATTTTGGAAAATTCCATTCTGCAGTTTCTAATTACGACCCTATATACCGAAGTTGATATCAATAGCTCTATAAATGTCAAAGTTATGGGCATTTTATCGAAAACTAATTTATCGATTATCGGGTGAAAGGGGCGTGGCATCCCTTATATAAAATAAATTTGATCTGTGTATGGTATATACGGATCTTCCCGGAAGTTTGAACGCTCTAGCTCTTCTAATCTCAGAGATCGGCGCGTTCAAATGAACAGATAGGCAGACGACCAGGGCTAAATCAACTCGGCTATTGATACTGATCTTGAATATATATACTATATAGGGTGAGACACGCCTCTTTCTGCCAGTTACATAAATTTGCACAAACTTACTATACCCCTTATACCACTTTTCAATTGTTATCAGGGTATAGAAATATCTTTAGAAATAAAGGAAAATAGTGCTACAGGCTTTGACCCAATAGGTTTGTTATTGTCAAATAATAATAATAATGTATATAGTCGAATTTTAGCGAAATTTCGACTGTAATTAGCTCGTCAATGACAGAGAGTGAGTCAGAGCATAGAAAATTAGGTATATGGCATATTATCATTGTCAATATCATTGGCCAAAGTTGGCCGTACCTTATTTGTGTACAGATAAAAAGATATAGAAAGTCTATCTTGATCGTTTCGCCGATATCTTGCAAGTCTATCGACCCATTATACAATGGGCGAACAACAAAAGCGATGATATCACAACGAGGCAAACGACAAACGAATCACTTGCCAGCTTTATCGACTATACTTAACGTTCATGTTTTCCTTGTTTTTTTTTTGTTTTTTACTCGTGATAACAATTAAATTGATTGTTTTGCACAACGAATCAAAAAAATGTAACGGGGGGGCGCGAAGAGGAGTAAAAACCAAAAACAAAAACCAAAAAAAGAAGAGGCCCAGAACATGCGTGTAATGAGCGAACAAACGGTAAAAGTATCCAATGCAACCAATTGAAATCTACCTGAAACCAAAACCCCCACTCCCCACCACCGCCCTCTTCCAAACACAAAGTGATTGCCAGCGAAACATTACATCAATCAAAGTTTCGGGGGCGGCGACCAGACAAGAAAACAAAAACAAAATCCAAAAACCAAAACCAAAAACCCAATCCCAAACAACAAACATTAGCTTAAATATAATAAAACACTCGGGTATAATCGGAAAACCGAAGAACAAGCGAATCAACAAAATATTAAAAGAATAATCTAGTCAAATTAAAAAGAGAGACAGACTGGTATATACCCTACAACAATCAGCGATGGTTGGCACGTAAAATTCCGTCAAGTTTTGTTTTCTATTTAATTTTTGTTTTGAAAACGCCTATATCCGAAAGTTTGTAATGTATCAAAGGAAACGTCGTAGACCCCTAAAAGTTACATTCAGAATGGTCAGAAGAACAAAAGAAATCAATTGAGCAAAGTCCGTCTCTCCGTCTGTATGCAAACTAATCCCTCAGTTTTTGATCTATGGTAATCGTCAGCACATTTGTCGGTACCGGTCGCATCGCTCCACTAAATTTCATAAGGATCGGAGTTCAATATCATATAAGGATGGTTTTTCTATATCAATTAGCTGCCACATAACATAATTGGATTTGTCCATATTTCCCATGTTTTCTAACGTATTGAACTGAAAGTTTACATACTCCCAAGATTCGTTATTATCTATCGCTATCTTCGAAAAGAGTATAAAATCTTCAGCGCTCCGAAGATAATGGTTCCTTACTTGCTCTTCCTTTTTAACCTTCTTTTGTTTTCCGTCTGCACAATTGTCGGAACCGGTCGAACCGTTCTACGATATCTGTCTATAACCAAAATTGGGTTTTCCCATATCTCCCATGTTTTTCAATATATTGGACTGAAAGTACACACACTTATCGTTACTATCGCTCCGTCAAATTGCATAAGGATCGGACTTCTATATCATATATCTGCCATATGATTAGCATTCTGAACACAAGCACAATTAGCTAATTCGCACATATTTTATAGCTTTAAATTCGTAGCCCAGGAGTGCCGGGTTCGATTTTTGATAGATCCAACATTTAATACCAATTAAAAATTTGTATGAAGGGTATAATAAGTTTGCGCAAGCTTGTTCATCCGTCCGTCCGTGTATACCCATTAATTTTCGAGATAATAAGAGTCTTTAAACTCGACATGAATGTCCTAACAAGTTCCAACCATTTGGTGATGGCACGCCCCATTCGCCGTATAATCGATAAATTCGACGAACGAAAGTGAAAAGTGGCATCCACAATTTTTGCTTATAATTTCTACAATTCATGTCAAAATGATGTGCTATGTGTAATTAATAGTGTTAAGGACATGTCATAGATCAATCCTGAAAATTTCAGAACAATTGAATCATAAACTCTAAAGTTATTAGAACTTGCCAAGTGATAAACAATAGCGTTGTCGTATCGTTAATAAACAAAAAGAAAACTGCAGTCTGATAAAAAGAATAATAAATGCATTCAATTACGTGCAATAACAAACTTTTAATTTGTTTAAAACAAAAGATATTTACTCGGATAACGATCACATTATCGCATATTTAGTTGTATATACATATATACACATGTATATAAGCTGTTTTACCTTATGTATAGCTCGGTGATTCTTTTTCAATTGATTCCACAGAATGAACAGATAAAGAATATTATGAAAACAAAAGTAGAAATTATGTGTAATTCCCATATTGAAAGTAGAACTGCTACGACTACTAATCTATAATGAATGAAGAATATATAGTAGTATCGAAGGTAATACGCATATAATTATTAATCAGAACATACATTTTTTCGGAACCTGCCGGATTTTTTTTGTATCAAATTGTAAATTTGGTTAATTTTCAGATTGGAACATGATAATTTAGTCATATTTTTACAGAAATAATCGTATATATTGTTTGGATTTTCAGAAATATGTTTTGGATTGGAGTGCAGGGGCATTGTTGGTCCAGTGGATAGCGCACTGTCCCGCCAAACAAGAGGTGCGAGTTCGAGTCCCGCTAATGATAGGCATAACACTCCCAGAAAAACTAGGCTGTGGCGTAGGATTTGAAATCCACCCACGTTAAAAGAGTTCTTCAGTAAAGGAAGCAGAAGTAAAGACAAATAGTGCTTCAAATTTTGACCCGATAGGGTTGTTATGGTCATATAATAATAATTGGAGTGCAAAATCTACAGTTTTATAATTATACATATTTATAATAGTTCAATTTAATCAAAAACCGTCTACAAAAAGATAAGATAAGTTATTCTTAATTGGAACGTTTGCTGTCAAATTGAGTATTTCCATACACATTTCCCAAATAGTAAGAGTTTATAAAGCTTATTAGTTTATATATTATGATGTATTCTCTAGATGAGATTACATCGCCCCCCTTTGGTATAAATGAAGGTAACATTCATCGAAATACTCTGGCACGCACATTTCAGTATTTATCGACAGTTCTAGACAATCGATCGGTCAGTTCTTAGATCAGTTTGTAATGGGTGTGTGAGTGTGTGTGTGTGAGTGTGATATCTCTTCTCTCATTGTTGACATTACCATGAGACGACGGACACTCTACACTCTGACTAAACGTGTGACTGGGACGCTCGGTTCGAGACGGCATGCCTCTTTTCCAGTATATAGTACGTAGTATATACATAGCTATAATGTTATAGACCGTAATTTTTGTGAGTGCCATTCAACTTGTTGCCAAGTGAGAGATACGCAAAGATACACAGATACAGATACAGATACAGATACAGATACAGATACAGACATAGACACAAGTCCAGATACCGCGTCGCAATGTGCGATGCGACTCCCTTGCGGTTCACTTTTTCAATTTGTTTCGTTGTTATTTTCGAATTGTTTATTTAATGTTCTCGTCATGTTTCCTCCCCTCTCTATCCCTCTTTTCCTCACCCTTCCTCTTTCCTTTCTTTCCAGTTCATCTCAGTTTCTATTATGGAGCAAAGGGTCTAAGGTGCTATCCAGAATTAGGATAAGAAGAGAGTTTAGAAAAGTGTTGGCGGGATATATATAAATTAGTGGAAAAGTTAATTGATTCAGAAATACCTTGACCTTATTCAAGATTGTTGTACTTTCGGCCCCGTAAAATCATCTTTCTGACCGAATTTGTGTGTTATAAGCTCCAGAGACGTAGAATTGTTACTTTTGATCCAATCTAGCCTGATAAACGTGCAATGTCAAAAACACCAAGTAGTGTAAGATAGATCTTTTACTAAGTATTTCAATATCTAAATGAAAATGCACATATTGCACACATGTCTTTAGGGTATCTAGTAGTCGAGCACAGAGTGAACCAAGAGGAGTAGCAAACAGCCAGGGAGAAAGGGCATTAGTAAGCATCTGTTGCAATATTCTAGGTTATGTGTTGTTGTCTAAAAGTGCAAGTGTTTCCTTCAGTCTTTTCGATTTCTAAATTTGCTCTTATAAAGTAAAGAGTATATGCTATCTGTTAGATATCTGAAGCAAAACTGTGAAATCTTTCGAAGAACTTTTTAATTGATCTTAGAAGTTAGAAAATTTTAAAACCCGCCACCTATATCAGAACTATAAAGACCAGAGAGATAATTTAGAAGTGTTGATTTTCACCAATTTTAAATTTATGCGCAATAATTCATCGTATCTCTGATTTATGGCCATTACAATTTACATATATCAATTGTAAATATTGATTTTTGGTTGTATTGTTCTGAAAAACCAGAGAAGATAAGAGCTAAAATTGAAATTATATCATGGCATTTGAAAATTGACGACGGATTAAATTGAAAATCGAGACACAATTGTGCAAAGTGGACAAAATATGAGATGGTACTATTGAGTTATCATTGATTGATTCCTATAACCTATAAAGATTTTTAACATATTCCAAGATTCCAATCAGGAGTTCTGACCATATGGTAGTACTGTCAATAAACAGTATTATCTGGAAAACGTCGAGAATTGTACAAAAACAACTCATGGCTTTTGCAACACGATAATGTCCCTGCTCAGTCTCATGTGAATTTTTCTTGTTCCCAAAACTAAATAGACCTATGAAAGTAAGGAGATTTGCATCGATTGAAGAGATAAAGACTGCATCACTGGAAGAGCTCAAGGCGATATCACAGGGGGATTTGAAAAACTGTTGAAGTATATTGTATCTGAGGAAGATTACTTTTAAGGAGGCAACATATATATTGACAAATAGTCTATTTGGAACATAATATTGGTTTGAATCACTCACTCTCTGATTGGTTTATGTATTGAATTGTTTCTTTTAGAAATCATTTTCAAGTCGAGTATTATATTCTAACGTGTTCAAGATTACAGGGTATGAAAGGGCAGAAAATACAGATAAATCGACGATACCAAACACTGAATAAACAATGTATTTCATAAGTAAACAAACTGATATTGCACGTTGCGCGTATTGCGTTAAACCTATATATGGACTAAGGGGCAGGAACGTACTACGGGCGGGCAGGCGGGAATTTGGACAGGACGGACGGATGAGTAACTGAGGCACCTTTCGCCTTACCGTTGTTGAGACCGAACCGCAGATCATAAGAAATACCAAGGTCTCAAATCTTTTACCGGTGGACGCTATGAACGTCATAAAGGAACGATAACTTTAGATAAATCCATGAAGTTTGGTGGAGCATTTAATTTGGAGTTATTCAGACCTTTGACCAATTTATTACAACGCAAGAAAGATGAATTCTTGTCGATCAGCTGGACGATACCCTGGACCAATGTAAATAGCTGAAGCTTTGTATTCGACTTGTAATATTTAGATCATGGGGTCTCGGTGAAGGACTTTAGTTCAAGCCCCACTCATGTCGATAGCATCGCCTATGAAAACTAGGTTATGGCGTAGGATTTGAAACCCACTCACGTACATAATATCTTCAGTGAACGAAGCAGATATATAGACAAATAGTGCTTCAGGCTGTGATCCGATAGGGTTGTTAAGCAAGAATATTGGGAGTGATATGCACTTTCTAAAGGAGGTATCTGGTGGTATTCCTGCTCTTTGTATACCCTATAAAATAGTAACTACATCGCTTGGGATGTATTCCAGGGTTCAGAGTTTGAATTTACAGACAACTTTGTTGTTTGTCATTATAATATGTTATATGTGGTTATGGTTGTTGTGCTCATTGACATGATTTCGAGTTCAATTGAAGTGAACTGCGAAAATGGCGAGAAGCGAGAAGACGTTGCTCCGAAACAATCATAAACAATTACAAGAAGCATTATTACTAAGTCACTGGAACACAGTTCTTGCAATTCCGTTAAAGTACCATAAAAATTGCCCCTGGGTAAATGTAAATAGATATTATTATTACACTAAACAAGTAAAGAAGGATTATCTTCAGAGCGCCGAAGATTTCATACTTTTATTTGAAGATAGCGATAGATAATAACGAATCTTGGGAGTCTGTAAACTTTCAGTTCAATACGTTAGCAAACATGGGAAATATGAACAAACCCAATTTATGGTTATGTGGCAGCTATGTGAAATAGAAAAACCATCCTTATATGATATAGAACTCCGATCCTTATGAAATTTAGTGGAGCGATGCGACCGGTACCGACAAATGTGCTGATGATTACGATAGCTCAAAAACTGAGGGATTAGTTTGCATACAGACGGAGAGACGGACTTTGCTCAATTGATTTCTTTTGTTCTCCTGACCATTCTGTAAGTGGCTTTTAGGGGTCTACGATGTTTCCTTCAATGCATTACAAACTCTCGGACAAAGTGAAAGTATAAAAAAGAAAAGAGTATAAAAACTGTAATGTCGGGTATGGGGCGGGATTAAGGGTTCCAATCCCTTTAATACTTTGATTCAACAGGGTTTCGAACAACTGACTGAATATGTTATGTTATTTTTGTCCCCGATCAGTCTGGAGGCTGCATTTTGATGTCGAAACTTGCAAATCCAAGTGAAACAATTAAGAAGATTTTCAATTTGAAACAGGGTATAAAAATATTACTGGTTCTTAAAGAGTTAAAGCTACAAATTATATGTATAATGTAAACATATATGTTTTAATTTCATAATGAATACCCTAAGTGCATTTGCCGCACTCATGTCAATTGAATAGCTAACCACCCCTTGGGTGCCCCGCCGGTGGGGGTGTTATGTAAAGCAGAGCTGTCCATGACAAGCCTCCATGCCGTCCGGGATTGCATCCACTTTAAAACTCATTTACGAAGGAAAACTCTTATGTTGGCGGTTGGCAGACAGGGTGGTGCTGGGGCGTGCGCCAAAGTTTGGCGCGTATTTAAGGGTGATTTAATGCACCACCAATGCGTGTTTGGGTGGCGCTGGCGGTGCTGGTGGTGGATCAGGACGGTAAAAGGGAAGGGCAGAAATTTTGGGTACCCCAACTAGAGTTATCGGTATTCGGAATGCACATTTATAATATGTGTTAACATGCTACTGAGACTTCTGGATCTGCCCAAGGGTTGTTGTCACCGCCCGCGTTGGCGGCACGAGGGGTTTGCATGTGTAGTTAAAGCAGCTCCAAAAAAGTGAAAAAAAAAAAAAAATTTGAATAGATGAGCTTGACCAGAGCCAGCTGGGAAAACTGGCTAAAACCACTGGGCAGTTGCTCGCTCTCAGCGGGTACAGTCGACGCGACAATGCGGCCTACAGGCAGGCGGCATTAAAAAATTGGATGCAACCATAGAGTGCAGCCTCTCTTTCTCTGTCTCTTTTCTCACTCGCTCTCTCGCTCTTCTGCTCTCTTTGCCTCTGTTCTGCTGTCTCTTTTTTGCACCAACGCCAATGCATTCGGTTCAATGCAATTCGCAATCGCAGCCACAAGAGAGCAGCTGGGGCATGTTGCACACGGCCACATGATGCACATTAACGTGGAAACATAAGAAACAGCAGCCAAGTTGCTGGCAAAGAAGGAGCAGAAGCTGCTTTTGCACTGGCCCCGAGACGGAGACCCTGAGTATTTGCTAAGCTGAGCGTTGCCTTAGTTTGAGATGAGAAGATGAGATGAGTTGAGCGAGCGCATGAGAGGCCCCAAGAGCCAAAGAGCCCGATGTCGACTGAGCCAAGAGCCAAGAGCCAAAACACTGAGGATGCAACAGACCTAACCGGCCCCGAGAGCCGAGTAGAATAATGACAATGTGCAACAGTGTTGACATTTTGGCTTCTTTTTTGCTTTGGTTTTTGAAATAGCCATTTAGGGTGTTCACGTAGTGTTGCATCGTGGCATTGTTGCAGAATTTCAACCACTCCAATAAATATTTGTATGGAATCTGATTTGCAAAGAGAACAAGAACCCGAAACTTGACTACGAAAAACGTTGCAACGTTGCAGAATTTATAAGTGTTGGTAGAGGCTAAAATTTTGGGGCCTCAGTCATTTTGGGGTTCGAGTCAGACTCATGTACTTTGCATGACCTTCCTAGGTTGTGGCGTAGGGCTTGAAATCCACCCACGTAAAAAAAATATTCAGTGAAGGAAGCTAGAAATAGAGGAAAAAAAAGTGCTTTAGGCTGTGGCCCGAAAGGGTTGTTATAGCCACTTTAAAAAAAAAAAGGCTAAAATTCATGAGCGTGTTGTAAAATTCGTAAAATTTTGGTTATTTTTAGGTGTATTTTAGAGTTTAAAGAGCATAATCTAAATTGATTTCTTTATGTCGATTAATCAATCCACTTTCATGATTTGCTTGTAGTGCTCTCCCTTGTGCCGATACATCGCCAATGCTAGTGCCTTGACGCTCTCACACTTTTAGGAGGCAAAATATCTCAAAAATTACTCTCAGAATAAAAAACAAGACGAACAGTTGACAACTGTCCAGTTGTGGCAGCTATGTGATATAGAAAAACCATCATTATATGATATAGAACTCCGATCCTTTTGAAATTTAGTGGAGCGATGCGACCGGTACCGACAAATGTGCTGACGATTACGATAGCTCAAAAACTGAGGGATTAGTTTGCATACAGACAGATGGGCTTTGTTCTATTGATTTCTTTTGTCCAATTCCTGACCATTCTGAATGTAACTTTTAGGGATCAACGACGTTTCCTTCAATGCATTACACACTTTCGGAACAGTTGACAATTGTCAAGTAATACTGCAACACTCTTTCGTCAAAAGGGGGTGTTAAGTGTTGCAAAAACTCTCTTTTGCAACGTTGCAACACTACGTGAATACCCTAATTGTGTTATATTTGCAAGAGATGTAACGATACATCAAGGATTGATGCACAATCTGAGCATTTGCTGCGTCAACACTGTTGGGATTAAAGACACTGTAAACAGTGGCAAGTGCCAGCTAAAGATTTATAGCCAGTTTTAGCTTTAAAATTCTTTAGCTTTTTATCTCTGGCTTTTTCAGGCTAAGTTGTTGTTAGCTGACAGAGGCAGAAGTCGTTACATTGTCAGACAACGGAAATTGCGCACATAAAACGCCAAGTCACAGGCTCAGCCAACCTGACAGAGTCAGAGCTGAATCGAATCGAATCGAATCGATAGTCGAGTAACACTTTGCACCAAACAACCGAACCACGGAGCCACCGCCGGAGTCATTTGAGGCTGCAGCAACCTTTAAGAGTGCCCCAACAATGCGAATGCAATTGGCAAATGCTTTTATCTATTGATTCGTTGCAAGTAATTTCCTGTGCAGCTTCGCCTGGGTGTAAATGAAAGTTGGGGACGAGAGGATGAGTATGATGATGATCTTGAGGATATGAAGGGCATGATGATCTAGATGACATGAAACCGATTGCGCTTAAGAGCTGGGATTATTAATGATGCAATTGGCATTGATATGCTGGATGCTTGCTTCATTAACAACGAAACTGGTTTGATTCGAATTCAGAAATTAGAATTTGCAGCTCCTGAATATACCAAGAATCGAAACAAAGATTGATTATTGCATGCAGATTAAGCTAATTGAATTTGTGAAATGAAATGAATCGATGTATCCTTAAGGCCTAAACCTGTGCTCAATAACAACTGAGGCAAATAAACCATTATGTTGGTGCTTTTGGACCGATCCTTTTGATATTTGGTGACGCGATAAGAGTTTCTGAATTAACTTGAAATGGAACAGACTTTAAGTATGACAACTATTATTTTATGGCTATAACAACCCAATCGGGTCAAAGCTTGAAGCACTATCTGTATTTCTGCTTCCTTTATTGAAGCACTTCTTTTTACGTGGTTGGATTTCAAATTCTACGCCAGAACCAGGTTTTTCTAGGAGGGTCATGCATAGCGGGACTCGAACTCGCACCTTTTGTTTTGCGGGATCCATCGCGCTATCCACTGGTCCATTAAGGCCCCATACAACTATGACAAGACAGATGGCCAAACGGACAGTCAGATGTGGATCATCATCATCCTCCATACTATATACCGGTTCTATCCTTTTTCTAGGGTGCTTTCTTGTCAGCATTACAAACTTCTACCATATTTTCTATGAATCTTGACAATTTTATTTCTGTCTCAGAATACATTGTCATAAAGAACAATGAAATATGAAAACTAAAGGCCACAATTATACATTCTATATATAAGTATAGCCATTTTCTCCTTGTTCTCCTTCGTGAAACATCGATCAATATTCTTATGCATTGCAGGTTGAACATTTCCTGACGACTGGTTGATGTGTTAATGTTACTGTTGTTGTCGTTGTTGTTGTTGTTGTCGTCGTTGTTGTTGTTGTCGTTGTTGTTGTCAGCGTCACCGGCAGTAACAACAATTAACAGTAGCAACAGCCATTGCGGTGGTTGTTGTTGAGTGTTGTCCTCCAACGCATTTGCGTTTGTTCCTCCTATCGCTAGCTGATACCATATATATATATATTTTTTTTTGCCACTCACCCACCACCCTGTGGCTGTCCCCCCTTTTGCTATATCTTTGTTTGTTTTAGTTTATTTTTATGTTTTTGTTTTCATTTTTTCGTTAACTTTTGTTTTATTATATATATGTTTGTATACGAGGGGTCTGGGGTCGGGTTCTGGCTCTGGGGTGTCTCTATCCACTTGTGGCCAGGCAGGTCTCGATCCAGCACCACCCATGGCACCACCAACACCAACCACCAGTCAGTGAGCATTGATAGCTCCAACACGACGACGTTCTCAATGTTGTCGCTTTCATTGACAATCATCGGATTATCACTGCCCTCGAGTTGATAATAGAGCCCCTGATGAGTTTGCACCGGAACGATTATAGGGCACAATGTCCAGGAACACCTGAGAGAGGTGCCTAAGAAGAGAGCATGCAAGAAGGGTATGCAAAGAACGCCTTGTAACATGCCTCTCGACAGCTGAATTTCCTTTTAGACTCATCCGGGGCCTGGCGTGAAATGTAATCACGTCGACAAAGCCCCAACTTAACTTGACTGAACCCGCAACCCCTCCGACTGGATGAATGGCTACCCATATATTCCCTCCGCCCCCTTCCCCAACTCATAAATCACAGGTGTCGGATTGCAGGCTGCCAGACAACCACTTTTTGCCCCTTTCCCTACAGCATTTTGCATAGCCCTCGGTTGCTCTTGTCGATAACCGAGTTGATTGCGTTGCTCTGACTTGTTTCATATGGTTGTGCCAATGCGTTCCGTACGTCTTCTATAGCCATCCATGAGAATATATGCTCCAGATACTATAGTTGTTTTGCTATCCTATTAAACCTTTCAATGAAATCGTAATGCTTTAATATAGATCAGTAGATCAAACTTTAAAATGATCCCAAGTATACACAGGATTTTAGGGATAGTTTTTTAACATAGATAAAGATGGTCCTCAGTGGACCAGTGGATAGCGCACTCTTCCGCCAAACAAGAAGTGCGAGTTCGAATCCCGCTCATGTCGATATAGGCATGACTCTCCCAGAAAAACTGGGTTCTGGCGTAAAATTTGAAATCCGCCCACGTAAAAGAAGTTCTTCAGTGAAGGAAGCACAAATAAAGGGAAATAATGCTTCATGTTTTGACCCGATTGGGTTGTTATGGCCATATAATAATAATATAACATAGATAATATGGATGTCAAAGAAGAACCAAGAATGGTGGGCGTGTTAATTATCCGATTACTCAAATATTTTCAGTGTCAGTGAAGTCCAACGATTTTTATACCCTGATCCCTGTTATGAAGGGTATAATAAGTTTGTGCAAATGTATGTAACAGGCAGAAGGAGGCATGGGATGTGGCATCCCTTAAGCTATATATATTCTTAATGAGCATCAATAGCCAAGTCGATTTAGCCATGTTCGTCCGTCCGTCTCTCCAAATATTGTATATAGGGTTATTATATAGAACGGCAGAGCTTCTTACTTGTTTAACTTTTACTTAACCTTGACTTGTAGACCTTTAAAAATTTAATAATAAAATGATGTTTTATGTTTTATTTCACTGATTGTTTGTAGGGTATACGAAAACCGACTACGGATTGTCCACAATACTTCATCTACGCGTTATTTGTCTAGTATTCTATTTTTTTTTTGCAAATGATAAGGTTAAATTCTAATGAAATGACAAATTAGTCGCTTTAACGGAACTGCGGCAACTCAAGACAAGAACACAACAAGTTGGTAAAGCAATCTTAATTATTGGAGAGAAAAGAATACACTCATAAACATATATTTATGCCGGAAATGTCACAAGAGCAACAAAAGGGTACGTCTTCCATTCCAAAATGCTAGAAGAACAAGATATCCAATTTGTAGAACCGACATTTAGGTACTATTTTGAACTTCAGCAATCTTTCGAGACAACGGAGAGCTCAGAAAGGAAATTGATTTTGGGTAAAGAAACCATAAATAAAATCAATATTCAAGAAAAGTTCCTTCAATAGGGATTTTCCGATTCATTCGACCAGAGCTATGTGAATCTTAGGACAACGTTGTGCGTCTTAGAATTGTTTCTTATCAAACATAAGTTTGAAAATGAAAAAGATACTCAGGTGATAGTCGGGGAAGAGGATTAAGGACTTATTGTCTCAACTGTTACAGAAATGATATTTAAAAGAAATATACAAAACACCGAATCCCAAATGATTTCTGCCATGGAACTTCCCGTATAAAAGAATACACAGATCAATTCAAAGTATGTAGGATATAAGAATACGAAGCAATATATTCACTATTACAGCTAAAATTCTCTATTTAAAAGAAAAAACTACTGGTTCTTATGATATTTCGGAATCAACTACAGTTCGTCTCCTCTGCGAAGAGTAGTAAAATCGTATAAATACAAAATTTTGACGAAAGAATTCAACATAGAGCCTTAATAATGTTTCAGCAAAGATCATTTGTACACAGTTTTTACCAAATTCCCTATATTTTCTGGTTTTAAATGCAAAGAATATTGTTATTTTTATACCCCGATTCCAATTGAAAATCGGTATAAGCTTATGCAAATGTAGCCAACACGCAGAAGAAGGCGTAGCACACCCCATAAAGTATATTCTCGTATATATTCTCGTTCAGGATCAATAGCGATTGACTGTTCGTCGATCTTCGTCAATGCCTTGTCGAGGGAAGTTCACCCATTGGGCAAGAGTGACGTTTCGTCATACACCCTCAATGAACTTTCTTCATATCTTTCTAAACTTTCATGATACTTTCGATATGATTCTAATAAAAGGAAAAAACCGCCTATGATGCGATATGATTTAAAAACGTTGTCAAACACTAGAATCTTAAAAGGAAAGACGTCAAATTATTTATATTGATCCGTTAGTGCAGGGATCACATTGAAAGTATGGTCAACCGTTTCAGCTGACTGCAGAGTATCTGCTAGACGATCATTTCTTTCTAGATTATTTTTTGCCCTGGCACATGTGAAGTTATGTCATCACAGTTTTATCGTGTTATTCAGTCATGCAACAACAAGCAGTGAAAATAACACATATACAAATGCAAATAGGAACAATAATAATAACAACAACGACAACAACGACGGCAAAAGTAGCCAATAGTTAGCTATAGTATTTAATTTGTGGAACGTTGTAAATTTCACGCGATTTGCGGACAGTTGACAAATGCCCAGCAAATGCTAAAACAACGACAACAACAATGAAATGTGAGTAATACGAAGAGGCCTGGAACGGGAATGGGAACTGGAACTAGAATTGACGTGGAAGTTAGGTTACCCTGTCTTGAGACATGCTTTACCTTATAACATCGAAGAACACTCTCGAGGAGATCTATATGAAAATGATAAAAATTATAGCGCTAGATATGCAATTCAGTCGAATTTTCCTATAATGAATCTTGAGGGGACCAGAAAATGAATTCATTATATAGAAACTTCATTGTATGGAAATTCATTAAAATACAATGAAATTCGATTGGGGTCTCGGTAGCCCAGTGCATAGCGCACTGGCTTGCCAAACAAAGAGACGTAGGTTCGATTCCTGCTCAGGT
>JBANCY010000528.1:0-28854 GCA_037040045.1 Phorticella flavipennis | reverse complement strand
GAATTGACTTTAAGTTTAGAACCAACACAAGTTTGGAAAAAAATTTACATCTTTTTTACTTTTTTTTTTTTTTTTTTTTTTTTCGGAAATAAATCTGAATTTATTTTCTGATTTTTATTTAATTTTTTTTTTTTTTTTGATTTTTTTAGATGTGTTCTCGAGAGCGACCCGAACGAAACTGAACATTTTGTGTGTTGCTCTGAGGCTCATTACATTTTGAAATCTCTCGATTTGCTGGGCCTACTTATGGCAAAAGAAAGACATATTTGTATAATTTTTTAGGTTATGTATGTTTGATCCCAGGGGGCAGTGTTCGTATGTCAAATTTGAAAACAACATTTTAAAGCTCAAGAAATCAAGAAAACAAGACAACGGGGATTCGAACCTTCGATCTGATAATTCCGCTCAACCAATGTCTATCGAAGTAAGAGAAGTGGAAGAAGAGAATGTGAAGTAATATGTGAATGATGCAAAACTTCCATGTTTACAGATTGAACTTGAAATTTGGTGGAACCATCGATATTAAAGAAAAAGTGCATGTATGTTGGGAAATAATGGAATTATATCATATTCTGACTTTTAGTTATAAGACAGCTAGATGTTATATACAAACATTTCAGGAATGGATGAAGGGTCCCAGGCGAGGTTGCATTACGAAAGCTCAAATACTGAGAAACTTGAGAGAGAAATGGATTCTGTTCAATCGATGAATTTTTCAGAATTAGTATACAAGCTCCCTCCCAAAACCCTCGAGAAACATACGAGAAAAACGTATGTTCGCATAAAATATTTTAAGCAATAATTCAGATATTTGCATGAAAATCTCGCATAAGGGGGATGTACGAGAAACTGAGGAGAAACCCAAGGCATATATAATGTGTGGGGGGATTATGCTAAAGGAGCATATGGTAGATGGTAGATGGCTTAAGAGAACTCAAAGCTTCAGGCAACTTTTGGCTGGCAACACAAGTGCCTGTCATTATCCTGTTGAGGACAATGTGGAATCAAGACGTTAGCTGCTTTTGTGCAATGCCGATAATTGATAATTGGGCAAGGATACGCGAGGAGGACGAAAGCGAACAAAAGGATATGCAAGGAGAGTAAAGGGAAAGCACTATAAATGTAATTATTATCGATTGCAACGAGTGGAAATCGCACAACAATCGACAGTCGACAGTCGACAGTTGGCAGTTGGAAGCATATGGAGTGCAGCTTTAAGGTTTCGCTGCTTGGCAAAAGGACATCTGATTGATGTGTGTGTGTGTGGTGCGTCAAGGGGGGGTCTCAGGATATGAGGGAGCACGGGTAGACACGGAGCGAGTGGTTGAGTGAAAGAGTCAACATCAAATAGAGTCCCAGAGCTACGTTGGCATCCGAGGCTGCAGCTCAGCCATTAGTAGACAATGTCGAGCTGTCAGACAATTTGAAGGCGCTACATTTGCCGGGTCTGGAGAGGAGTGAGGTTGGTCTGCGGGAGTTAGGGGTGCCAGTGCTATGAAGGGGGAGTTATTTTATTTTGGGCGTATGCACACACACATACAGGGGGCTTTGTTTTGTTCATCAAGCGCAAATTTTATTGCTTTATGCGTTTAATGAAGTGTTGCCAGACAGTCAAGTTCAGGCCGGAAGGATGTCGGATGGGTGGGCTTATGGGTGGGTGTACCCATCCGTTGGGCATGGCCAGGACAACCCTTCGCTTTCACTTTTGCCCAAAAAGCCAGCCAGCATGTCAAACATTTCTGACAGTCTGTGTGAATGAATGACTAACTGACTGACTGACTGACTGATTGATTGATTGATTGATTGACTGCTTGACTCAGTGTAATGCATAAAGAATGAAGCTTAAATAAAAGTTGGTAGATGAGAAATAGGATTAACTTGTCACACAATTGAATTTAATTTTCCATACACACAAAGCATCTTAAAACACGAACCCAAGCCACAGATGAAACCATGACTGCAGCATCCTCCAATCCCACCCAACTCCACTCCATCTCCCCCATGGAGCTCCACAATAGCTTCGAGCTCCAGACTTCGGGGGCTGAATTGTTGTTGTTGTTGTTGGCATGGTCTATTACTTTCACATTGGGGAATTGAGCTGTTATGCGCTCTCTCTCTATATATATATATCTCCATCTCCCACTGTCCCTCTACCCCCTTTCACTAGCCATCTCCGTGTCATTTAAAGCAAAATGCTTTTGTGGTAATCTTTTGCTAGGGGTTTTTCTTTCTTTTTTTTTTTTTTTTTGTAATGAAATTACCAAGACCCTCAGATTTGTCAAAGCAATCAATATCCCCGCTCATATCTAATTCTCCATTGAGTTGCCTTTGAGCCTTTTGTGTGCGCTGCGAATTGGCTTCGCCTGCCTTTTGGCCTTTATTATCTCTCTGTTCTTGGCCAACAAATTGAGGCGCAACTCAAGTTCCAAATGCACACGCTGATTCCATTTGGCAGTCTGATTGATCTTCCAGCATTTGCTCCCAAACGCTGACCACATTTAGCTGGAAACGATAAAAAGGAGGAAAAAGGAGGATGTTACAAGACGCTTGGGAAACCCATGTTGGTTTCGTACATAATCTGCCGGGAAAGCTATATTTGAGCACTTCAATCCATAATCCAGATACGCGAGAGAAACCCGACCAAAATTTGCAACCATAAATATTACTATTTCCCCTGTTAAGCCCTGTTAATTTCAGATGACACTGAACCGATTCCGGTGAAAGAAATTAATGATAATATCTGCAAAATAGCATTCGGAAGATACTCTGGAGTCTTTCATATACTTTGGGGTACTTTTGTATCTTTGAGATATTTTTGTATCTTAAAGATATTTTTGTATCTTTGATATACTTATGTATCTTTGAGATACTTTTGTATCTTTGATACACTTATGTATCTTTGAGCTATTTTTATATTTCATCCTTGAGATACTTTGGCAACTTTGAGACACTTTTGTATTTGACAAACCTTTGCCTTTTCAGATGGTTTTGTATCTTTGAGATACTTTTGTATCTTAGAGCTACTTTTATATCTCATCCTTGAGATACTTTTACTTCTTGGAGACACTCTTGTATATTTGCCAAACCTACGCCTCTTTCCGATGGCTTTGCACCTTTAAGATAGTTTTTCTTCTTTCAGATAGGTGCATGTAAAATCTGAAAATAATAGCTTATAAGGCATAGGAAATTTGTACAAACCATATTCTGGTTGTATGGCATCAATAGAATATCATAGTCTGATCTTGCCAGTTTCGAAAAACGTATTTATTATCAGCACTCTTTAGCTCTATGGAAACTTACTTAAAATTCGAAGCGTTCTCTTGGCTTCCGAAAAAGTGCAATATCATATTGATGTTACATTAAGACATGCTATGGTATGCTCTATCCAGTACATGTTATAGTTAAATAAGTTTTGAAAGTTGGCATGTTTTTGATAGACAAATTATTAGAGGTATAGATAAATTTGTGCGGTTAAGGCTAAAAACTACACTAGTTAGAGATACCTAAATTGGCATGTAGGGCCGATATATAATGCAAGTGTATTCTATAGGTGGGAACAGGGTATCTTGTATTCGTGCTCACTCGGCAGCTGCGCTCTATCTTGTTGTTTCTTGTGTCTAGTCAGGTAAGGACGTGCTCCAAATGTGGGAACAAAGGATTGGCGATAACCTAGTCACAGCTGTGGCTATGTCTGCGAGCTGTCAGAGTCTGCTTGAGATGCTCCTATGTGAGCTCTCTGTCTCTGTCTCCGATTCTGTCCTTGTCTCTGACTCTCTGTCTCAGAAAGTCAACCTTTGTTTGTTTTGCAATGCATGTCAAACTGTTCCCCATATAGAGCTGGAATTCCTTTAAAAAGTAAAGATCTAATCATTGAAAAGTGAAGTACACGATAGGCTCAGACTTGGAAAATAAAAGATTTTTAGTTTTTGAAAATTTTCGGAAAAGTTCTAGCTATAAAATGGTCAGATTTGATCACAAACTTGTGCTTTGGTTCTGGCTATCTGCGTGTCACGGACATTTGGAAAAACTTTAGGCTTCAGCTCGAGGTAGGAACTATGGGTGATGCTGGCTTTAAGCCAGTTGCAGCTTTAAGCCTCCGCATCTGGAACAGAATCGGGAACAGAAACAGAAAAGCCGAAACAGAAACAGAAACAGGAACAGGATATGGGCTTAAGCCGCGTGTCGCAAGTTGTTTTCCCTGTCAGACTTTTGTCTTTCGGGCTGGAACAACGTCTGCGTCTACGGCTACGACTACGGCTCCGGCTATGTCTACGGTTCTGGCCCAAGCCGTAGCCCAGTACGCACGTACGAAATAATTATAGCGCAAATACGTGTTTCGCATGTGCAATCGCAGGACTCAGACTCGGGACTCCGGGCTACGGGCTCCGGACTCCGGACTCTGAGTCAGACGCAGGCGAAGACTACGCCACATTCCGTCTACATTTTCCGGCTACGACACCCGCACGAGCTGCTTTAGCTATTTTTGTTTTCGTTTTGAACATTTTGTAGCCATATTTATTTTTGGCTTCACATTTTTAGGCCCTCACGGCGGAAAAAAGTTGCTTTTTGGCTATAACAAAATATTTGTTTTGGGCCCAACATTGTTAGCCTGGCCAAATATTGACGGCTTTTTGGCTTTTTATTTTGATATTAAATTTACAAACACACACAGACATATTTTTTACCATTTTATCCTTTGGCTGCGCCGAGCCAAATTTGCTTATTATTTTTAGCCGAAAAAGTTTTGAACTTATTACCAAAATGCGCCCCGCTGATAGCCAAATAATGTGCTCAATTGATTTCCAATTAATTTAGCCGAAAATAAAAGTAAAAGTACAAAATGTTTAGCCGGAAAACGGCAGGTTTCCAGCAATGTTTCAAACCGTGGCTTCCTCCTATTGTTATTCAAATGAATTTCATTGCCTCCAAAACAAACTTTTTCCAATCCTTTAAGGACGAAATGTAGGCAAACCGTAGAGTTTATACTCTTTACCAACAGGGAATTGAAAGTAATCTTAGCTCGGAGGACTTAAGTCTGCAATACAAGAAGTTTCTAGCATAGACACTCAATACAAACCACGCCAAATTCGGCAAACGTAAGAAACTAACCTAAAATTTGCGGAATATATTTTTAACCCTGCATATTCTTGATGTTTATGAGCCTATGCTTCTGAAATTTGTAGGATTCATACAAAATAGATCAATTTAAGCGCATACAAATTTTAAAGATTATATCTCCAAAGATACAGAAGGTATTTCCAAACCAAACTTTGAGTTGTATGGCAAATATTTGCGCTATTAATCAGTTTAGCAACTACATGCAGAAAGTCTAGACTCTATATCAAATGTTCTTTATAAAATCAGCAATACAAAAAATTTCTAGCATAAAAACTCCATAAAATCCACGCTAAATTCGGCAAACGTAAGAAACTAACCTTGAATTTGAGAAATATATATTTAACCTTGCATATTCTTCATGTTTATGAACCAATTCTTCTGAAATTACTAGGATTTATAGATAATATATCAATTTAAGTGGATAAAAATTGTAAAGATTATATCTCCAAAGATAAAGAAAATATGCGCAAGCCCAAAATTAAGTGGTATGGCAAATATATGCGTTAGTAATCAGCTTAGCAAGTAAATGCAAAAAGTGTAGACTCTATATCAAATTTTCTTTACAAAAAGCTGAAAAACTGAGATACACTGAGAGACTGCAAATCCAGTTGTAAATTTGTAAATTTCCTTTTAACAAACTTCCCCCTCCCAAAAAAAGCGTAGAAAAAGGTTCGTGCAAAACTTTGGCCAAAAATTTAATATAATATTTTACAATTTCAAATGAATAAAATTTGAATGCCAAATGAGTTGAGTTCTTTGAAAAATGTTGCTATTGAGTTAAACTTGGATAATGCCTGGAGGCGGGGTGTACCATACCCAAGGGTATGAATATGTGGCGCTCGGATTATTATAGTCATTTAACAAATGTTCTAAAACTTTAAGGCCCAAACCAAGGCCCACATTTGCCAATTTCCAAATGAACTTTCCCGGAGTTTGAAAGTTTTATGGATTGGTTTTCCAATTCCAAAGGCTGAGCCAAAATTTAATGAGCCTTTCAGCAAAACTATGCAACTTTTGGCTTAGACAAGGCGACTCATTAGGCAGGAACAAAGATAGTTGGGGAGAGGGCGGGGAGGGGAGAGAGCTAGTAAAATAATTAAATTTTAATACCCTCTGTTTGTAGGGCATGATGTGGGGAGGGCATGTTTGTTTGTGTTATTGAAATGTAATCCCATTGGCTTGGCTTGCATCATAATGTGGCATGACTTTAATTTGTACTTGCCTCGGCTCTGTTGTTGCCACAAAACTTTGTTAGTCACTGCGACTAACAACAGGGGGCAGGGGACAGGCGGGCATGGTACAGGGGGGTTTCTGGGATGAATGCGGGGCTCGGGGCTTGGGGCTTGGATGCGTGTCACAGCTGTTGCATGTAACCAACCACAGGACGCACACGTTTCACTGGGGATGGGGAGTGGAGAGTGGGTAGAGGGGCGTGAGGAGAGTGGGGAGACGATGAATTTGGCTATGGTTAAGAGCTGTGTTTTGCCAAAAATGCTAACGTGAAGCAAAATGCGCCAAAAACTTGCAAAAACTTTGTGTGCCAAAGAGTCCAACATATGTTACTCTTCATGCATGTTATCCCAGTCACTCAGTCAGTCAGTCAGTCAGTCAGTCACTCAGTCAGTCAGTCAGCCGGAGAGACAGCCCGAGACAGGCTGGCCACCCTATCGAGTGGGTCTGCTAACTAAGTTTGCCACTTGCCTGGCCTTACTTAGGACACGGCAGGGAGCATGGGCCCGGGAAGGAAGACGCTCCGAGTCACACACACACACACACACACACTCTCTCACACACTCACACACACACACACACACACACACTCACACACACACACACAGCTGGGGCTGTCAAGGCAGTATAATTATAACAAGTTTTCAAGGAATTTTTGCCTCTTTTTTATTTTGACATGCAGTTTAGTTTTTGTATACCCTGTAGAGCGCCGAGAGTGTGGGTATATGCAATCGACATCAAATTCGGCAAATGGAGTCATGATTAGATTAATGAAATTTGGTATGGTATGGATGCCTATAGATACCATGCAGAAAGTGGCATCCAAATTTTGTTGCTATTCAAATTTGGTCCTATCTAAATTAAATAAAAGCTTATATTTTATTATAGAATATTTATAATTATGGTTTGAATTTCAGTATACATATTTATGACAATATCATCAACGAATCCTTAAAATTTCAGAACAATCGGATTGTAAACACCGAAGTTATTATGTCACCTGGCGGCTAAATGTTTATAGCTAGAGGTACACTTACAAAATTTTCGTTGAGGGAGTTGTATAACTTTCTAAGCGAATCTACCTGAGTTGAGCTATAATGTTTATTTGGGGCTATAGAGCTAAGGAAGTTTCATTGGCTACTTTTAGTAATCTAGTCTTTTTATTATATTCTTAACTCCAATGATAAAATTTGAACTACTTCTTTATTAAGTGAAAATGCTTATTTGGAAGTTAAACGTCGTCTTAAAAGAGATTATCGTAAGAATAGAGATTAGTCCTAACGGACCGTCAATAATACTCTATCTATAATATAAAAGCTTGGGGCAATAAACTATGCCAAGTTTTGAATTGGAAGATATTACGCAAGCTGGAACAGGATTCAACTTCTCCCTAGATTTAATAGTGAGTGTTCTTAATGATATGTAGATCATCCTATTAAAGAAGTCAAACTTGCATTCAAGGCAGGAGAGTCTCTATAGGTTACTAACTTCAACATTTAATTAATATTATACGGCCAACCCTATTGATTTACAGCCTGAAGCACTATTTGTCTTTATTTCAGTTTCCTACGTCACAACATAGTTTTTCTAGAAGAGTCATGCCTATTGACATGAGCGGGATTGGAACTCACACCTCTTGTCTGGCCGGACAGAGCGCTATCCACAGCTCCACTGAGGCCCCTATACTAACTTCAACCTTTAATTAATATTATATGGCCATAACATCCCTATTAATTCACAGCATGAAGCAGTATTGGTCTTTATTTCTGCTTCCTTCACTGAAGAACTTCTTGTACATAGGTGGAGGGTCGTTTTGTGTACCTGAGGAAGAATCGAACCCACACCTCTTGTGTAGCGGCCCAGTGCGCTATGCCCTCGTCCACGGAGGTCCCATATCAACCTTTACTATAAGGTATAAAATGGGCTTACACCTATGCTCAAAGACCATCCCTTGGCCTGCCCAAGGCCAGCCTCCCCAATTCGCGTCCTTAGCCCGTACAGGATATGCTTTAGTCGTTGCCCTCGTCCGAAATTCAGTCGTCTAACATGTTTCTTATGGCCTTTTTTCTGGGGTGTATCTCTGCAGCACTCGTTGCCTAAAATAAGTTTTTGATAAGAAAGTTATGATGAGTTTTCTTCACACAGAAGGAGATATATATTTGGGAAGACAGTGACTGAGCTGTGTGGGCATGGTCGGGGCGCCGGGCACATGTAGAGACAGCTGTTGATTTTGGCCAAATTAGTGCAAACACGTCTTGTTTTGACTTGCGGGACGAAACATGTGCAACTAATTTCCAGTTTTTGGCCAAGAAAAAGGAAAAAATTTCGGGAAAAAAGGAGGAAAAATAAAGGAAATAACAACAAGATTTGCAACTGGCAGCGGCTGGACTCATATCACGGTTTTGTTTTCTTAAAGCAATGCTGCCACGCCCACTGGCACGCCCCCACGTGCAGCATGCAAACTAATTTACATTTCCGTGTGGAGTCCTGCCCACCGCCGCCCCCTGCTCGACTGTCTGCCGACTGTCAAAAGTTTATTTATTTGACACCAAAAAAGTTGACACAGACACCAGCGAGGTGAGGCCTACTCCAAACTTCCCCGAACTTCCCCCGAAAAAAAAGTCAAAAACTCAAACCTCCCCACCAAAACTCCAAACCTCAAAAACACCACTCTGCCAGCACTTGCCCTCGAGCGACAGGTGGGCGCGGTGGGGCGTTGCGGCGGGGGCCGTTGTCACAATGAAATCCGATTTATATGGCGGGGCTCAAAAATTGGATTACAATTGAGTTGTAATTACGCGACAACCAAATTGTTCGGGGGGCTGAAGGACCCCGTCGCCCCGCAGGGTCTGGCAATATCCTGACGCGGCCCTTCAGTTTCGTGACACGGCGAAGCCTCTGGAAAAACATCTTTTGAAATTCGCATTTTGCATTAATTAAAACTGATTTAATTAAAGCCACGTCGTGTTGGCCTTTTTTCATCAACCTCCTGCCCCCCCTATATAACTCCTGGGTTCTGCCAGGATACAAAGTGCTGTCGACTCGCTACTCGAAACATTCTTTACAACAGCCTCGGAGAAAGGTGAAAGTTTAATTAAATATGCATCAAGTGTGTGCATTTTGATTAAGGACCAAATCATGACATGCCGCCAAAAGGGGCAACGCCGTAAACATGCCACTTTCACTTACCACCACCCTGGGAACCCCCTACCCCCCTCTATTAGACTACCCCTGGCAGTACGAATCACAACTTTTGACACAACAGACTTCCAAAACGATGACACTTGAAAGTTAAAAAGCAATTCAAAGAGCCTTCACAACACAGGACAGCTCGATCAGCCTAACAATTGAACAATTGCCGAAGTAGGCAAAAATAGAACATACATATCTTCCATGTTTAAAGGATCAGTGTCCTGAAATTTGTTGGATGGTTAGAAAATAAGGAAAACTAAGCAAACCTGTACTTTAAAGACAATCGAATGATAAACATAGGATATATATATATATGAATGATAAACATTGATACAGGCAAAGCGAACACACAAACTATCATTTCCATAACTCAAAAACTATTACCATATTACCCAAAACATTCCCTAATACCGAACAGAGCTCACTCACTTCTTACCTCTTACTTACACTTACTTCTTAATTAAATGTAGAATTCTTACATTCATAAGAAGTCCCTTAAATACATGGATAAATGTCATATGACTAAAGCCCATAATATGAAGACTCCTTATTCCAAAAATGTCTTAATGACATGGAAAATGTGGGAAAAACTGTCAAGATGGTTTCATCCGGCAAGCTCCGAAAAATTGAATCACAGAATTGCTTGATTACGTTTTTATTGCCTTTCTCTAATTCAACTATTTCCACTTCTTGCGACATTCCCTAGAACCGCACCACATATAACCCAGTGAACCAGCCCAAGAATAAGAACAATGCGATGAAATTCCATAAATTAAAAAATATATTTTTTTCTAGTCAAGACTCTGCGCAGTGCCATCAAGCAGTCACCACCAAAAAGGGAGAAACCCAAATCTTTTATAATAAAACCAGAGAATTTTGAAAGATAAACTTGAAATTTCATATTTCTGCCAACGAAAATAGTCCCGAATCGAATTCTTCCAATGAAAGTTCCGTTTTAAATGATAAATTTTGATACAAGCAATTTTGGTATAGTCCGGGTATCGGGTATGCGTCCTGTGTGGAAAGCTGAAAATAGTTAAGGGTATTCCCCTTCCAACTTACACCAAGCATACTAATGACAACTGCGTAAGAAAGAACTTCATTAGCTTCAAAGAGTTAGGAGTATGTGTTTAATTGGGGCTTACCTTAGGTTGTCTTTTCGTAACATCAATAGGAAGTCTGCACTTCTCAGGAAGTACTCTGTTCAAGGCCGTAACACGGGAATGACTAGTTAGTCAATGGAGTAAATGATTGATTGATTGACTAATAGACCGGTTTCATGTTTGTATTCATATCAGAGCTAAAAAGTGCTGCCCATTAAATGAAATAGTTTTAATAAATTGAATTCAGTTCCAAACTTACGGGTGTTATCCAATATGTAACTGTAAATATAGATCGACATACAAAGAACTCATGTTCTTTGTTTTCCAGTGTAATTTACTTTAAGCTTATGACCAATACAAATTTTGAACGTGTCACACATCTCTTTTAATTTTAATTTTTTTTTTTTTTCTTTTTTCGGAAATAAATCTGAATTTATTTTCTGATTTTTATTTAATTTTTTTTTTTTTTTTTGATTTTTCTAGATGTGTTTTTGAAAGCGAGCTGAACGAAACTGAACATTTTGTGTGTTGCTCTGAGGCTCCTCACATTTCGAAGTCTCGATTTGCAGGGCCTACTTATGGGAAAAGAAAGACATATTTGTATAACTTTTTAGGTTATGTATGTTTGATCCCAGGAGGCAGTTTTAGTTTTCAATGCGACATACGCTGTCGTCACACAAAATTGAGAAGAAAATAAGGAAACGGTGAATCGAACCATCGACCTAATAATACTACTACTATAGCTGCATATGACACAGTGTTCCGATCCTTCTTAAATTTGGTGGATTCTAAAGAATCTTTTCTGTCTGATTCTATACTTTTCATCCAATAGCTAATATGGGAAATATGTGTTCTATAAGGCATATGGATTATGATATAAGGGGCCTCGGTGATCCAGTGGATAGAGCACTGTTCCCCCAAACAAGAGGTGCGAGGTTCGAGTCCCGCTCCCGCCTTTAGACATGACCCTCCTAGAAAAACTAGGTTGTGGCGTACGATTTGAAATCCACCCACATAAAAATGTTCTTCAGTGAAGGAAGCAGAAATAGAGGAAAATAGAGCTTCAGGTTTTGACCCGAAAGTGTTGTTATGGCCATATAATAATAATGATGGATTATGATATAATGGTTCCCTCCTCTCGGTTCCATGAAATGTGCTGAAGAACAGCGGATGTTTGCCAGATTTGAAATTTGATTGAGAGATAGATAAGAAAGAAACCATAGTGAAAATCTTAGGAATTTTCGATAACATCTATTCTTTGTTGTACAAAGAGAATTAACATGTTAACAGACGAATATAACCCTACTACCGGATTGTTCTAAAGATAACCCGTTCTATGCCTTAAAGACATCATATCCAACTAATATTATATAATATCGGTATAAAATCTTCAGCAATTGGCATATATCTTGTGCTTGTGATCTTGTAGATACTCTATAAAGTTAAGCTGGGTCTTCAATCATTTTAAGATAATATCATATAATTTACACCCCCAAAAGTCAAAGATATTATTGTATTATATGCCTTCAAAGCAGTCTGGACTTCAATGAAGTTTCATTAAAATCAACTCAAATTATGCGATTATCGTCATCCATCACTTAATTGACTGCAGTGCTGCATGCTGAATCCTTTTGGACTCCATATACCATATCCTTCATACTGTGCTACGCTGTGTCCTTTGGGTCTGGTGGTGCAGCTGTTGTCGGTCGGTGGCTCATCAGGCTCTGAGAGAGGACATTGGGTATGCGATTCACATGCAGACGATGCTTTCGATTAGCGCGAACAAAGAGTGCGGTGAGAGCTTCATTAAGTGTCACACAACAAGCGATGGGCGTGGCCGTGCGATGGGCGTCGGGATGGGGTCTTGAGAAGCATGGCATATGGCAATAGTCAGCACTGGGCAGTAGCTCACTCAACGCGCACAACCTTAATTAAATAGTTGAAATATTTGCTGAGCTCCATGGAAATCCTTTACTTGCTCAACTTCTCCCAGTCCAACCCGATTCCTGGGGATGGGTCTCTGGGCCTGGTACTGGTGGCTGGGTGTATTGGTTACTGTTTGTTGCGTTGTTGCGTTACAGTTGCCAGTTCGCCAGTTCGCCGGTTTGCCAGCATCGTGGCCATCATCATAAAAATGTCTAATCCATTTGCCCGATACTTATGCACGCCTGCACTCTGGGGATTAATAAACGTGTCCCGGCCTGGAATTGTATCAACCACCAAAGCGGGTCCAGGCAACAGTCCAACCCAAAACACACCCAAGCTCACCACGCGGCCAAATCAATTTCGACTGTCAACTGTCAATCAGGCAACAATTCAATCATTCAGCGTTCGGGGTATTCCCAGACAAACTCCCAGACAGTCCGACAGTCCCAAGAAGAAGACGCACAAAGTGCTTTGCGGTTCAGATTTAAAGCATTATAAATTATGAAAAAGCCAAAAGATGAGGGTTTACTTTAGGTTTATACACTAGGGCGGATATGGGAGTGGGAGTGGGAGTGGGGGGGCGTGGCATGGTTGTTTTGGGTGGCATTTTATGCATGTCGCAAACATTTGCTCAAGAGATTTTTATGAATTATCGTTCCAATTGCTGTGCCAACTCCCCCCTTTCTTTTCCTCCTTTTTTTGCCATATTTTTCTGGCCTACACAGATTTTTATTGTTGCTCGTTTTCATATATATAAAGTATATATATATATATATATAGAGTGTGCGGCAATGTATTACACAGTTTACCCCTTCCAATGCAGCCCAGAGGCGGCGGCAAAGGGGCTGCCAGAAAGAGAAACTCCATATACTCTCTGGAGTCGGTCAAGTATCACTTGGGCTGAATGCATGTAAGGAAGTATCCTAGGTACCCAAATATTATCTTCAGTTTGGTTAGGAGAAACAAAGATATCTATAGGACCAGGTTCGTCTGTCTATCCATCCATCTGTTTGTATTAAAACGGGGGAAACTTTGTACCCTAACTTCGTAAGTTATTCGTTGGAGCCGGTCGTATCTGACTACTATATCATATAACTATTATTATAGTGCCATAACAACTCCATCGGGTCAAAGCTTGAAGCATCACTTTCCTTTATTTCTGCTTCCTTCACAGAATAACTTTTTTTACGTGGGTGGATTTCAAGTCCTACGCCACAGCCTAGTTTTTCTAGCAGGGTCAAGTCTATCGACATGAGCGGGACTCGAACGCGCACCTCTTGTTTGGCGAGACAGCGCGCTATCCACTGGTCCACGAAGGCCCCTTGATATCATATAACTACAATACAACCAAATGTCGGTTTTGCCCATATTTCCCATGTTTTTCAACCAATTGGATCAAAAATTCAGACGCCCTTTAAATTCGTATCGCTATACCAAATTTCAAAACGATTGAATTTTTATATAAAATATCTGTCATATAGGCAAAAGTCAAATTTCTCCAAATATCCCATATTTTTCAATATATTGTCCTAAAAGCTCACACTTCCTTAAGTTTCGTAATTTTCTATGGCTTTACTAAATTTCATTAGGATCGGGCTTCTATATCATGTAGCTTCCATATAACTCAAAGCCGGCTTAGCCTATATTTTCAAAGTTTTTCCAGATGTTAAGTTGAATTTTGACTCTCTTTAAAGTTTCTTTATTATCTTTAGTTGTGCAAAATTTCAAAAGGATCGAAGCACCATATCGTGTAGCTTCTATATAACTAAAAGTTAGTTATGCTCATAGTTCCTTTGTTATTTAAGCTTCTTTTAGCAATTATTTCACACATCCTTCTTTAGTAGTAGATTTGCTCCGATTGGGACCTTATAACTTGCATACAACTGAAAGACAATTTTGCCCATAATTCCCAACTTTATATGGGTATTGCATTGAAATTTCCCACACACTTGAGTTTCTATATTATATATCGTTCCACCAATTTTCAGAAGTGCTGGTCTATTTCATTTCCACTTATCTATAACTCCTTTCCTTTCTTTTAAGGATAGAGTCGTAGGCTGATCGAAAGAGTCGCACACTTGATTGTGTTTTGTGATCTGATTTTACTATTTCCAAGGTTCGAATTCTGTTCACTTCTCTTCCTACATGTTCGGCCCAAGTTCGAGAAGTATACAGAGAGCTGTGAGAGAAGTTCAGTGAGCTGTATATAATAACAAGTAAACCCCTTTATAAAGAAATGCAAGTAGACGCCACTGTTCTGGGCATTGCATTGTCGGGTGTGTTATATCTGGGCAGGGGTAGGGTTTTGGGCTAGGGCTTGGGCTAGGGGTAGTGCTCGGGGTAGGGGTAGGGTTTAGCAGCTCGACATGCCGCCGCTGTGGGTCACAGCTTAAATTCGCAGTCAAAACACATGTCACGTACTTTGCTCGTAATTATGGCAAACGTGAGAAATTTCGTTAAGATTTTACTTGGCATACTTTTTTCTACTCTCCATACACTGAGATGGGGTATACTTCTGGTCTGGTAATTGGGTTTAGCTTTGATCTTTGAACAACGCTCTGAAATGTTGACAAACCGTCTTTGAAACGAAGCCCATTTCATCATTTTTCATTTTAAAACCAATCTGATTGCTTACAGATATATAGAACAATTTTCAACTAAGTCAGATTTTTAACAGAAAATATAAATTTAGAATTTATACAAGTGGAATTTTTGCCTCTCACTACTTAGGTTTTTAGGTCTAAGATTTTCATTATTCCTTATTTCATCTTCCAGTAAGTGTATCAAATCATCGTCTTTAACCTCATCCAAATAGACTTCCTTGTCTTTAGCATGTTTTGGCTGTTGTTTGCTTTTGACCTCCTGTTTTTACGTATAATTTTTGGTATTTTTTTTTTGCTCAACGTTTAGACCCTTTTCGCCGCACCATTTACACCTAAGTCCCCCCACCCGAATGGGCCCAACCTATCCCTGGGCTCCTCGGCACTCGGCAAAGCCATGTCGACTGGCATGTGAACATATGTAGTCACTTTTGGGATTATGATATCTGATAAATGGGGCCGGCAAAGGTTGCTCAAATTGTTATTTTGTATGTCATGGGTTCCGGGACTATCGTCCTTATTGTTGTTCTATTAGAAAAATACATTGACCCCCGAACCTTGACAGACGCACATCAATCATCCGAAGGGATGGGGCGGCGGGCGAGTGGGTCACGAGATAGTCAATTTGTTTGGCATAAAATGAATATTTTTGTTACAAATTGTGTAAAATGTGACAGCTTTATTTCATCTTAAAGTTACTTCTGTTATCGATAACCGATTACTATATTATTTCAGTACTTTCAGACAATTGAATTGCTGTTTTGGCCACCCTTCAGCACCAACTGACGCGCGTCCTTCAGCAACTTGTCGAAAATTTTCTGTACTTCGCTCTCCAAATGTTTGCCCAACTGACGACGTGTTATCGTTATCGATAACTCCTTTTGTGTGTTTATTGTTAGCGGCAGACTCCAAGCTGTTATTACTACAAATTGCACGGTCAAAACTTTTGAAGGAAATTATTGTGGAATTTTTAAACTTACAGCTGAGCAGCAAAATGAGGATTGTGAATTTATTTGCCATTTTTCGGAACTCAACTGAATTATTTGCCCTTTGAGCTCAAAGTTAAATAGTTCTCAGGTTGCTCATGAGACGTGCTAGAAAACACGTAGGATTGCGATTTGAGGGTTAGGAGTTGCGTAACGCATTAAAATTATGTGAAATTCGGGTATTATATATCATGGGAAAACGTAAAAAGTAGAGAACTGTGTGCTACAACGTTAACTCTAGCCGGAATATCAAGGTTCGGAATATTTCTCATCTTTAACTGATAACATTTCCTGCATTTTTCTAACGAAATGTTATTATCTTCCTAACTTTTTAATAAATGAAACTCTGCTCATTTTAAACTGATAAAATTTCAAGCGATTTGTAAGAAATAAAAAACCATTCTCTGAAATTTTGCCTCATTTTTGATTAACAAAAATTTCACACAATTTTCGGAGAAATATTATCTTCATTATTTCTCAATGAATATAATTTTGTCACATGTTTCAGTGATTATATTTAAAGCAATTTTTAAAAGAAATTATCTCCATAATTTCTTAAAATCAAATTTCTTAGGGTTATATATAAGTTTGTGCGATTTTGACGAACATTGAAGCTTTATTATGGAAAATTGGTATCCCTGTACACTAGTTTTTGCCATCTTTCTTGCAAACGTCAATAAACACTGGGGTTTTTTTTTGCTATCCATAAATTAATCCATTCTTTCTCATAATTGGAGAAGTGCTAGGAAAATATGGTAATCAAAAGGAGCAATGCTTCGCCTATATGGTGGGACGGCGAGTGGGCTAGGACTACCCAACGAAGTGTTTCCAAGTAAGGTCGAAAGACCCGACTAACATTTGGTAGAGCGTTGTCGTGATGCAAAATCTCCGAAAATTGCGGCCGTTTTTCTTGTAATATTCTCGTTCGGTTTCAGCAGCTTATAATAAACCACACCCAGCTGGTTTCACCATATGGATGTTACGCCTGCCAGGAATGGCCAGGGTATCCATACAATGCCCGATGTTTTACTTTTCAACGACGTCTCTAAGGCCCACTTCATACGGCACCCGAATACCTACCTTCCGAATCTCTGAATCATTTCCATTGCTTTTAAACGATAGCTCATGGCATATTGAGTGACTCCAAGCGATTCTGCAAGAGTCTTTATTAAGTAATGTCTCCAATTCTTCATCCTCAAATTTCGGTGGTGTTTCGAGTCATTCGCCTTTGGCACTTTTGAACCGTGTAAACCACTTCTAACACGTTCTCTCAGCTAGATCATGGTAACCGAAAATTTCCACCAATATACGATGACTTTCGGCCTTTTTCTTCATATAGTAAAAAATAGAAATCACAATACATATATAACTTGCTTGCCGATAAAGAAATTTATTTCAAAAGAAGAAAGATTTTTACAGAGTATTTTAGACACGGAAAGAGAAGAAGCTAAGAAAGAGTTTTAGATATAATATCGAACAGGACGGAGAGGACTCAGTTTAGATAATGCCGCCTTTGTTGCCCAATGGCAATCCTTTGGTCAAACTGGCCACGGAGCCGCCAGTCAAACCACCTGTTGCACCACCAACAGCGCCAGCAATCAGCGGACCCGCAGCATTGACCACGGCATCGGTGGGCAGTCCAGAACCGCTCAGAGGCAAGCCCACTTGTGGACGGGCAAAGCCGGCGCTAAAGTAGCAGGCTGTTAAGTAAAGTCGGGAATAAGGATTAGTATAAAGTCGAAACGGTTCAGTATCTGAATCGATCTTAACGTACCGCACAGCACGAGGGCAACGAGAAAAGTTTTGGAATACATTCTGTTGGAATGGTTCAAGTCGAACTACTGTTGACCCACATCGCTCGGCGATTTTTATACCCGAAATGTGATATTGGGCCAAAATCGTGTAGAGCACGTTCTGAGCGCATTAAAACGAGGTGCTAAAATTGGCTAATTGGCGATCTCTCGCTCCCCTCGCCCCCGCGGAATAGCTGACGATGCATAATCCGAAAAAAATGTGTTTACTTTTTGCTTGAAATGCGTGTAATATCATATAGCAGGTGTCATTATTCGTCGCCCTCATCGTGGCACCCTGTGCTACGTATTATCATTAATGTTTATATATTTTTGTTTTTTTCCATTAATTACATATGTTTGGCTCGGTTTTCAAATTGGTCACGTTTATTTCAAATAATTAAAATATCAACTGAAAGAACTGAAAAATATTTCATATAAACACTGAGTAAGCGACTTATGTATACCCTGTAAGCTTATAATGCTGCGTTATGGGGCATGTTGGATCGTCTTTGGGCACGTTGATGCAGGTTGGGAAAAATAGGTTCCAGTTCTGGGGCAACTTTTTATTACAAGTATCAGTTTTGGACTTAAAGTTAGCGGTTTTTAGTTGGTAGGATGAACTTTAGGATGAATTTTAGAAAGAAACAACCTAATGAAAACTCTTGTCAATTTCATCAAAGAAAATCAAAAATTTCCGCAGGGTGCCTCGCATTCCTCGCATTAAGAGTCCTCGGTGGACCAGTGGATAGCGCAATGTCCCGCGGAACAAGAGGTTTGGGTTCGAGTCCCACTCATATACTTAGCATGACCCTCCCAGAAAAAGTGGGTTGTAGCGTAGGAATTGAAATCCAACCACGTAAATAAAGGATCTTCAGTAAAGCAAGCCAGAAATAAAGGTAAATAGTGCTTCAGGCTGTGACCCGATAGGGTTTTTATAGCCATTATTTGTTTTGTTTGTTTTTTTCCCTATAAAACTATTTATTAGAAACCAATTCATCTCCTCATATTTATTCACAGGGTATCCTTTTGTCAGCCATAAAAAGCTATAGCTGATTTCTGCCATATTACCATGGTTATTATTAAATGTCTGTAATATACCAAAGTGTTGAGTTATTTCAATAAATCCGAACTTTGTTACTTTATATGATTTAACTGCAAAGAGCTTAAAAGAGTTTTATAAAATATTTAATATTCCTGATAGAAGAGATAAAATTGTTTATCATTTCCATAATTGTTTATCCTTTTAAAAGCCATAGTCGATGCAGACCGAATGTTTGATTTGAGCTTAAAATTTTGAGTGGAAAACACTTATAGGCGATTGAATGAATCGGCAAATTTCAGCTTAAAGTGGAAAATATTTCATAAAATGTGCAAAAAATACGACAGAACTTCAATGAAAAATCGATTTAATATAACCTTTTTGCAGAGTGCCAAAAATGATTCAATCTGCTTGATAAACATGTTTAATTCATAACCTAGATGCCCTTTGAACTTATTCATAGGTCCATAGGTCGATTACTTGAGCATTCCTCTTTGCGTACATCGGGTTTCGTATACGCCATAAATTGGTTTCGATACGATTTCGGCACGTTTTCGGTACGTTTCCAACCATTTTTATATCATATAACATCCGTGTTTAAAATCCACCCATTCTGAAATTTTCAGTATCGCTTTATAGCCAATTATTACATGCTCGGGAGTCATATTAGGTTAAATAAAATTTGGATGTCCATTTTCGCATGGTATCTATGGGCACCTACATATCAAATTTCATAACTCTAGCATAATAATTGTGCTTGTTATGCATAATTCGTCCCATATTCGATTTATTTTGAGAAACTCAATTATCCAGGTTATATTCATAACCCCTACCAACTTTAGAGTCAATAGCTCCATCGATACCATAGTTAAAGACTTTTTATCGAATAACGTTTTTAACGATTATCGGTCGAATGGGTCTTAGCATATAAAAATTGAAACAAACATAAGCTGTGTATGCTCTGGACAGATCATTACACTAACTTTCAACTCTCTGGCTCTAGTATTCTTCGAGATCGCCGGGTTCATACAGAGGGACAGAGCTACAGACGGACAGTCAGACATAGCTGTATCGAATCGACTCTTGATTTTGATCTGTCATGCCTCCATCTGTCTGCTGCATACATTCCAATAAAACTTTTAGACCTTTTTTCGTTTTGAAACAGATTCAGGGTATAAAAATAGATCTGAAGCTTGGTATACAATAGTCACCATAGTATAGTGTTATTCTCTATACACAAACCCTGAGCAAAGTTGTTGACCGATCGGTCTACAGCCCCCATACCGTACTATCCAACTGAATGCCTTTTAAGATCAAAATACTTTAAATTTCTTATTTGTAAATTCGGCACATATATCTAACCAATCTTAAATATGTATATAATTATTTTAATGGGTTTTCTTGCGGCCCCTTACCTCTCACCCTCTGCCACTAGCTCGACCGAGCTTTGGAGAAATCGGCTAAGATTTGGGCTCCATGAAATAGTACCATATATAATAATCTCTAGCTGACAATGGGATCAAGATCACAGAAACTTTGATATTTTGGAACATTCATTTTAAATCTATGTTCGATTTGTCGGAAAAGGGTAAAAATTGGGTCAAAAATATAATCGCACTATAAATAAATTGAATATTAGCACTCTGGAAAACTTGGGCTTTAATTTGCCAGGTGATTTCAAGTAAGAATTTGAGTAAAAGATACGTAATACTTGTTTATATAGTATAAGACTTAGGTCCGAAAACTATTGGTATCAACTATGTGCCCCAAATTATTTACCCATTAAGAGCAATACGGCATGCTTTAAACATTGTTTGCTTGGGAAGAAAACATGTCTGACCAAATCACAACCGAGTGAACCGAGTGGACCGAGTGAACCCAGAACAAGCAATGATTTTCACTCGAGAATTGCTCTTGGCTTTGTTTTGTTAGTTTGGTCAAGATAACGTGCCTCATGGCGTATATATATAATGCCCCCCACTGACCCCCACTGGCCACCCCATAGCCCCCCACCGCACGCACCCCTGCCACCGTCAAGTCGCCAGCAAAATGTCAACAAATGTCGGACTTGGCTTCCGGTGGTGCGGGTCGCGTTGGAGTACGACGTACACGTGGTTCTGGCGTTGCCTCTTCCGGTATTGGAGATGCTGTCAACGACAAGCTGTATGTGATTGCCATCGGGTGAGACGGAGAGACGGACGGACAGACTGACGGGCGGATAGCTGGGCGGACAGACAGACAGACGGACGGACAGACAGACAGACAGTCAGATAGGCAGAACGACCGGCATGATAATTAAATAGTTGGGCTCACGTAGAGAGCAAACATTTCCGCGCAAAGTGCGATATAAAATTGCAACAGATGAGCACTTAGTAAATCAGTTCAATCAACCAAATTTATAGAGCGACAACGGCAACGGCAACAACCCACAACACAGAGCAGCAGCAACATCCCAGAGCAGCAGCAACAACGGAGCCACAACGGAGCTCGGCTCGGAGACAATATTAACCGAAACTCCCAGGGGCTAATTAAGGCATGATTAGGATGATAACGACGACAACGGCAAGGGCAACATGTTCGATGTTGCTGCCATCACGTCGGCAATTAATTGCTGTCGTTGTGGTAACAATATTAGGTAATTAGCATGCCATGTGGTCTGTGGACTGTGGCAATTTAATTGATTTTCCACAATTGCAACTAAATTTTTGCTCATTTTGAATGCAGCCTGTCAGCTGTGTGTGGCACAGGAGGCAACAACGATAGCAGCAGCAACAACGCTGGCAGCAGAAACAACAACAGTTGCTGTTGTTGCAAGCAGCACGCCGGCAGCAGTAGTGACAACAACTTTAGTGCCTGTGGTTGATGGCAGCACAGCAGCAGCAACAGAAAGCCCCTTGGCAACAACGACAGCAGCAACAACCGACTTGCCAAGCATCACAACAACAACAACAACAACACCAGCACCCATAATAACAACTGAGGCCATCATAACAACAACACTCATAGCTCCAAGTGATACAACGACAACTGTTGCAACGACGACTACAACAGCTGCCCCGAGCATCACAATACCAGTAGCAACAACAACAACAACGACAACAACAACAACCACAACTACACCAGCACCAACAACCACAGCACCAGCAGCAACACCAGCACCAACAACACCAGCACCAACAACACCAGCTCCAACAACACCAGCACCAACAACACCAGCACCAACAACACCAGCAGCAACACCAGCTCCAACAACAACACCACCTACAACAACAACACTAGCACCACCTCCAACAACAACAACACCAGCTCCTACAACAACAACACCGCCACCACCAGCTGCAACACTAGCCCCAACACTGTTGCCACTGCTCACAACATTGCTACCTTTGCCCCTGCCGCCCTACCCCACAGTTTTTGGACAGCTGGCAGCACTGGACAATGTGGCCAGACCGTTGCCCGGTCAAAGAAGATGGCGCAATGGACGTCGTCGTGGCCGCAAATGGCGACGTCGCACAACAACAACGACAACAACAACAACACCGGCACCAACAACAACAACACCAGCACCAGCAACATTACCCCCTGACAACAGCAACGCCCTCGAAGAAGATTTTGAAGATTTGAATCTTTTGGAACCGCTGCCAGATTTGCCGCTGCAATTGGGCAACATAGAGAATCAGCGCATCGCCCAGTGATCAAATCGGACCAGAATTATTTATGTATTCCACTTTTTTATTGTTTTATTTATTTATTTATGATTTTTGTTTTTTTTTTTACCACTGGCAATAAATTCATCAAAGCAAAATGCATGAAAAAGCGGCTAAAGCCGCATATCAACCGGGTTAACCCCAGAATGCCCAGAAAACCGACATTCGCACACGCAGCATACGCTCTGCAGCGCTGCCGCTGAGCTTGGCAGAGTCTCTGGTGTTCTAGGCGATAATTCGGTGCGATTTTCTCTATATAATCCGCTGACATGTTTATGACATTTTTCAAAGATACCTAATAATATATGGAATATATATATATATATATTTCACAAGTCTTCTAGGTTTTTTTTCATGCCCTTTTTAAAAGGAAATTTTATTTTCAGAAAGCTTCGTAGACCCCTTCAAACTACCTCCAGCATGATTTGCTGAAATACCTCCTTGTCATCCATCTATTTGTCTATAATTATAGAAGCTATTCCCTCAGTTTTGGCTTTAGTGAATAGTTCTTTCAATCAGAATAGCATATCTTTGCGAATTCTAGATATTTTACTGAATTTTTCTTACTCTCAGCACAGTTCAAACGGGGCACCCTCTTGGTGCCAATCCACCTACTTAGTAGTCCTGAACAGCAGCAGCCTAGGTTCATCCGTACGTAACTCTCTATATATGCTAGCTATTCTCTCAGTATTTGAACTATCGTAATGAACCTGGGCACAGAGCTCTCCATTCTACTCCGTCAATTTGTTGCAAACAGTGGGAAGTGTCGTCTTCATCCTCAATAATTCATTATTATATGGCCATAACAATCCTTTCGGGTCAAAATCTGAAGCCCTATTTTCCTCTATTTCTGCTTCCCTCACTGAAGAACTTCTTTTTACAGGGGAGGATTTCAAATCCTACGCCACAACATAGTTTTTCTAGGAGGACTCGAACCTCGCTCCTCTTGTTTGGCGGGACAGTGCGCTATCCACTGGACCACCGAGGCCCCTTTATCCTCAATAATTACTTTTCTTTATATTCCTATTTAGTCTTTATATATGAACTTTAAACGGAATGATGAATATGGCATAGGATTGGTCCCAGCTACCACTGTTTTCGGCCTATGAGAGCTTGAAAAGTGCACAGAAGATGCTCCAAGGTTTCGGTGAGTTCAATCTTCATGAAAATTCTGCTAATTCGAGTTTCCTCTACTCTACTAGCTTTTTAAGAGGAGTTAAGATAAACCCTTATATAGCCTCAGGATTGACCGAAGCTCACCCTAGTTAAGCCAGTTTCATCACTTAGGATCAATCTCAAAAAACCTTTTCAACTCAATTTTAATCAAAATACAAACGGTTTCATTAGATTTGTGATTGAATCAATGAATCAATCAGTTGCAATTGTAAAATTTAACTGACTTTTCGCGAAATTCTTCTTCTTCTCCTCCTCCGCTTTCCATTTTAAAATCGGAAAATTCTGTGGATATTTTTGTTAATTTCATTGATTGGCTCTGATTGTAGTTGGGTTAAAATTTGTCTAATTTTCGATGAAAGTCTGATTGAATTATGTTTGTTGTGCACTTTCCATATTCAGTGTTTTGTTTAGGCAAAAAACAACAACAACACACACACACCACACACATACATACTCACCACACACACACACCACACAGACACACACACATGTGGGCAAACAGTTGGTGTGCAATTAATTTGGCAAATTGTTTGCTCAACTCAAATAGCCACACACAAACAAGGCAACAAACATGGACACACACACACACTGAGACACACACACACACACACACACACACACACACACACACTCGCACGTGTGGCAACAACATGTAGAAAATATATTGGCTTCAACTTGGAGGCAGCAACAACAGCAGCCGGCGCACGTTTCAACCTCAACCCGGAGCCGGGAACCCGGAACCCGGAACCCGGAACAGGCAGCCACTTGGTCCAGGCGCACTAAACAAATACAATTTAACTTCCACTTTCAACACATCAAACCAACATCTGCGCTCCCCCCCAACTCGTGCCCCTCAGCTCCCTTCCTTACCCCCTGCACCCTTCCAAAAAAGACGTGTAACTCCCTCTGCGCCGAGTCGCTGATAATGGCCATCGGACCAAGTCAATTAACGTCGCCAAACGCCCAGCTTTAGCAAAGGCGTAGCCTGTCCAGACACATATCGCCAGCTCTTGTCTCAAGCTATCCTTAACATCCTTTTAGCCAAATTTAGCCTAACTTTATAGCTTTATATAGAGAAATACCATATTTTAAGGAACTGCAGCTAAAGTGACAAAGGTTTGTTAGGATTGGGAGAAGTTCGTCTGGTCAAAGATATATAAACTGTTTGGATCAATCAACACGATGTAGGTGAAACAGATTTCCAAAAAGCTCAATTTCATAGACTTTTTTCACTCTATCCTAAGGTTTCTGGAGATTAGAGATAAACAAGAACCTCAATTTCAAGGCCCGGCACGAACTGAGCGGATCCGGTCCGTTCCATCTCGACGTAGAATTGACCAAACATATTCAAGGATACAAAAAAAATATTATGTATTTCATAATTCTTGGCAACCCTATCAGGTCACAGCCTGAATCACTATTTGTCTTTATTTCTGTTTTCTTCACTAAACATTTTTTTATTTACACGGCTGGATTTCAAATCCTACGCTACAACCTATTTTTTCTAGGAGGGTCATGCTAAGTTCATGAGTTCGTGAGTCTCGAACCCACACATCTTGTTTGGCGGAACCGTGCGCTATGCACTAATCCACCGAAGCCCTTATTCTTATCCCATAATTTGTGTCAAGGACCTGTCTTTTCAATCCAGTTCTTAATGACAGGAATTTTTTCTGAAGTTGAAGAATCGGAAAAGGTGTCCGACGGGCTTCGCAAAAAGGAGCCAGAACCGGCACTGTTCCCATCTCTAGTTTGCGCTGCCAAGAAGGAAGTCCTAAGTATATTTTCAGGAACTTAAGGAGACAAAAATATATCAAATGTGCTTTGGCTTTATGTCTCTCTACATTGTCTGTCTTTTTCCTCCCTCAAATCATTTTGGACAGTCCCCTCTTTATTTTGTGCCCACGCCCCTGTGCCCTGTGCCTTCAGTCCGAACAGTGGCCATTCAATTAAAGTTGCCAACCGAATGCCACACCTCCCATGCGTGTCACACACCACTCACCGCCTTTCACACACACCACCCCCACACCCCACTGACCCATTATCACCTCCCTGCCTGTCTTCCGCTGTCTTTCCCTGTGCATTTGTCCAGGAATTATTGCTCCGGCGACGTCCACAAATTCTTGCTTAATTCGCCGACTAATCAAAGCTGACAGCTGACCAGGCGGGTGCATTGAACTGTGACCCGTGCACCACAGCGGGAGGAGGGAGGAGGGAGCAGGGAGGTGTTAGGTGGTGCAGTCCACTGCCCGGGGCATGACATGGACATGTTGAGCTATCGAAGTGCTGCCCGCCACATGCCAAGCTTGATTGCGGCTGTCAGCAAAAAGCGCATTCAAAAGTAATGCACACCTGTTTATCAGCTGTAGTGCAGCACGTGCCACATCGAGATGCTCTTCTGGCTTTCAGCTTTCGGCTTTTGGCCTATAAGAAGCCTCAGCTTATGGCCAATTCGACACAGTAGGCCGAGAGCAGCGAGAGAAACATGCAGGGAACACTGAGACAACAGTTGGCTTGGCTGATAGTTGCCAGCTTGGGTAAGTGGGTCAGAGAAGGGTTCAAAGAATGGTTTAAACAATGAAGTAGATCTTAAGATTGTGGTACAAAGAGAGCGAGAGAGAAACAGATAGAGAGAGAGAGAGAGAGAGTGGATAAAGCTTTAAAGAGCAGTTTAAAGAATGCTTCAGACTGAGGAACAGTCTCAAAGACTCTTCGGGAGTGACTGCAAGAGATCTTGGAAACAGACAGATCTTCAATAAGAGAAAAAAAAACTTTCCCAGAGAGTTTTCAAAATAATCTTAAAAAGTTGTTCTGAGCTTCAAATTATTTCAGAGTGAGCCTCATAGAATAGTCATATCTTCAGCAATAGCTACAGCCCGAGCTACTAAAAGGGTGTTAGCATGCGCTTCCCTGAGAGTCTCCAAATGACTGTAGAAAGCTTCAGAGAGAGTTCCTAGAATTGGGAATTCATGAAAATCAAAGAGTTCAAAAGAGAGTATCAAAGAGTACTTCACAGAGTTGAGATGCGCTTCATCAATATAAAAGAGGTCAAGAGAGAACAACTAAAACGTCACAAGAAGATATTTAGAAAGCTTTACCGAAAGTCTGAGATACAGACTATTATATATTTTAAGAGTAGTCGGAGAAGCCTTCATAAGAGTGTCTAATGAGATTTTCTGGCAGATCCTAGGTCCAAGTTTTAGAAAGAAGGAAAACCATTTGAAAGACCAATAAAAAGAATTTTCCAAAATGTTTCAAAGACATCATCTAATAGATTTCCTGGGAAAGCTTCCGAGGATGTTCCAGGAAAAGTCCACAGAGAGACTCAGATATCTTTAAAGCCATAAAATCCATAAGGCATATAATTTTATATAAGATAATAAACTCATCTCTCAATTTACAGCTCTGAAGCTATCACATGCCTTTCTTTTCAAACTCCCGAAGCTAGATCTGGCTGAAGCATTTGATGAGAAGAAACAATTGGAAGAGCTGAAGAAATTAGATTTTCTTAATTTGTTTGCGGACAAAAAAGAAAAGAAAGCCGATGAATTGGAAAAGATAAAAGAGTGGTTCGAAGCCAAGAAGCTCAAGGAGCTCGAGTTTTTCAAGAGCATAAAAGAAAAAGAGCTGGAGAAACTGGAAGAACTGGAGGACAAGCTGGAAAAGAAAATTGCGAAGAAGACGAAGAAAATTAAGCCAAAGCCCCCAGCCGATTGCTATGAGGCACCAGCTGTTCCCAAGAAATACGAGCCGGTAGTGGAGCCGGTGGAGGAAGTGGAAGAGGAGATAGCAGAGGTGCAGGAGACTGTGGTGGAGAAACCCTGCGCCTGTAAGCCCGCCAAGAGCTATAGCTACAGTGCCTACGATGTGCGTGACGATCTCGAGGATGGCGTACGCTATTTTACCTAGTCCAAAGTCCTGCCCTTGCTATATATAATATATAATAATCTCTCACATATTGCATAATTACATTTTTAATAAATATTATGAAAATACTTACGCATTGCTGAGCAAAGTCTACGAGTCTGGCCACGCCCCTCCGCACGCCGCACGCCGCCCCCACACACAGACACATATCATTTGATATTTGTCTTGACGCCTGCATAACATTTGCATATAAATTGAATTCCCAGGTTTCGTTTCATTTCTTCAATCTCAACCCATACCAGAGGGCACTCCCCCTGCAGCCCCCCTTTGGCGTTCCTGGTACACCCCATCGAACAGGTCTCTCGCAGCCAACCAATATTTTATACATTTTATGGCAGCGCATTCGCCTCGCATTCAACGCCAGTTTTGGGCCAGATCCATCATACCCTGTGGACCAAAAACCTGCCGCCCCATCCGAGACCCACCCACATCCACATCCACACACTCACATCACATGGTCCGGGGCCTGTGTCCCGGAATCATCCGCATTGGTTCTGTCAGCGCGATGCTTCATCAAAGTTGTCAGTTCGCGGCAATGACACATTGTCCCCATTATTTGCATAAAGAGAGCGGAGCGGAGGAGCACTTCTTCTTCGCTCCTGGACACCCTTGCCCCGGCCAGCCCAACTACTCCCCCTCCCCCCTCCTGCAGCCCACAGGCTGCAGCCACTCTGCTGCTTCTTCTTCATTTAATATGTACATATCACTGCACCGCAAAGTGGTTTATCCTGTCGTTAAGGCAGAAGCAAGGACAAAAAGGACAAACAAACAAACAAAAAGCGAGACAAACATGCGATAAAAGCTGCGAAATCCAATTGGAATTGATGCACTTTTAATACCCGATATCTATATCCAGCTGGTGTTATCCATAGACTGTTATATATGATCCGCAATTAGTTATCTTCCATCTATTATATGGCATCTGCTTTGATTTGTATTGACTTGTATCTTGTATGTTGTATCTTGTATCTTCTATCTTCTAACTTCTACCTTCTACCTTCTACCTTCTACCTTCTACCTTCTACCTTCTACCTTCTACCTTCTACCTTCTACCTTCTAC
>JBANCY010000527.1:0-28997 GCA_037040045.1 Phorticella flavipennis | reverse complement strand
ATGACCTGAGCAGGAATCGAACCTACGTCTCTTTGTTTGGCAAGCCAGTGCGCTATGCACTGGGCTACCGAGACCTCTTACATATTCCAGCCTTTTTCAAATAGATTTTGAGTAGAATTTTATTCTAGAAAGTTAAATATAGATTTTCATCTCCGATTTTCGAACCAGTTTGGTTAGACTTTTATAAAAAAGATGACTTGTACTTTCTATCTATTTTCCAAAAAGATTGAATAGATGTTTATACTAGAAAGATGAATATAAGTTTATAGCTTAAATTTTCCAAACAATTGAGCTCATTCTTCCAAAATATTTTAGCTGTATTTTCGACCTATTGATTTATGGAAAAACTGCTTTCCAAAACACTTTTCCAAATGAAATGTGGGGAAATTATAGAGCTGTTTATATAGTTGCAATCCAAAGAAAGTTTCAGGGAAAAAACGAATTATTTGGATTGCTTTCTTAACAGTTTTCTAGAATGGGTTTTCCTAAGCCCGATTTCAGCACAATTTTTCCAACCAAATCTAATATCAGATCAGATCACAAATTCTCAACAAAAAGCAGACAAAACCTAACGAAATTTCGACTACATTTTTCCAGGCCCCGTTCCGAGAGATTTTCTATGCGGAACGAGTTCAAACTAAAGATAACCCTTGGTTAAGCGATCGAATGAATTATGCAAATTTTATGTAAATTTACAACATGAAATGTGTTCATATTTGAAAATAAAAACAAAACCAAAAATAGCTACAGAATTATAAAAAATAAAACCAAAAAAAAAATCAAATTGTAATCTTTTTAGCTAAAAGAAACTAAAACTTTAAATTTAACTAAAGTATAATGAATTAATATTTGATAATTTGATACAATCTACAGTAAAAAATAATAATAAAATTAATAAAATACAATATTCCAATTCAAATTGACAATAGTTTAAGACAGCTGCAAAAAACCAATTGAATTTGTATGAATTATTATTATTATATTATATTATATTATATTATAAAAGATAAGTTAATCCTTCATTTGTAAAACGTCCATAGCATAATTCAGAAACTTGATAATGTACGTACACCCTCCCCCCCAGTGTGTGTGGTCAGTCGGAGGGGGGTGACTGTCCACTTGAATCCTAACTTTATGATAACTCTGATATTATCTCATTGATTTCTCATGTTTTTTCCCCCTTGTTTTGGTCCACTAAACACTTAAGTAAAGCAATTAGTTAATTTCAATTCTACAAATCGACTGAATTTCGACAATGGCTGCGTTTTTGGGTGGGCTGTTTGAAAAGTTCAGGAAGTTCAGGAAAGTTCAGGAAAGTTCAGGAAAGTCTAGCGCTTTGAAGGGAAAATGCTCATGTTGAAAGAGCTGTACGGGTTTTTAGCAAGGTGAATGAAATTTATGGCAAGAAAACTTTTCCAAGATTTGTCTAAAATATTTTAAAGTATTTCAAAAACTAAACTCAGGATGGACTTTTCATAACTACCAAATTTTGTGTAGTGTTCAGAGACCTGTTAATACAATTATATTGCCACTTCTACTTCCACTTTCTAATCCCAAATTTTTGATATATCTACAAAGTGAGGCAGCACCACTGGGTAGTTTCAAGCTAAAAACATGTAAGGAAGGGTTTGATGCTCTATTCGATGCTATCGTATATATTATGTGGAATCATTATATATATAAGAATAGAATTGTATGCGATTTTTCATTAAATATATGTGAAAACCGATTTCTTTTTGAAATTCGATGTCGCGATAGATCATAAAGATTCTGCAGTGCGTTTGAAATTTGCATCCCATAGCTGAAAACTCATTTGAAATATGGGCAATACCGATTTGGAATTATATAGCAGCTATATCATCTAGTGATCCGATACTTTTGAAATATGGGCAAAACCGACTTTGAGTTATATGGCAGCTATATAGTAGAGTGGTCGAGTACTTTTTAAATTTGGTAGAGCCTAACCTAAGTCCAAACAGCCTTAAATAGTGGAAATAGGGGCAAAACTGACTTTCAGTTGTATGGTAACTGTATGATATAGTGGTCCTATTCTTTCGAAATTTGGTAGTGTGATAGACCATAAAGAATTTTTAGTGTGTTTTAAAATGCCAGTCCAATAGCTTCAAAATCATGTGACATATGGGCAAAAAAGAGTATTAATTGATGGTATCGATATGGTATTAAGGGGCCTCAATGGACCAGTGGAACCCGCCAAGCAAGAGGTGTGAATTCGACTCCGAGTGGGCATTTAGTAATCTATATGATGATTATTCCAATCCGGCCGGTTCCGACTGAAAGAAAGCTAAGACTATATATTCCTGATCACTTCTCAGACGCCCCTCGCAGCAGAGAACAGTTAGCTAAAGTCCAAACTGAAGACGCTACAATAAAACTGCCATTCAATTTCAGGTTAGCGTTCTCTTTGGGTCTTTTATAATGCAATTTCCTAAAGAAAAACATAATGAAAGAAATCAGATCGAAGTCGTTTAATAATATTATAAATATAAAGAAATAAAAACCAAGAAACTCTGTTAAAATCTAAAAACTAACACGTAGCATATTAATTTTTATGGTATTTTTTTAGTATATAAAAAATGCAACTAATATTTCAATGAATAAAATGAAAAATCAAAACACAAAACGCAAACAAAATTTCTTACAAATATTTTCAAAAATTGAATACAAAAACAAAAAAAATACAAATATATATATACTTATATAATTGTATGCATATTTTTAACAGTGTACAAAGTTAGCATATATAACATATATATATATGAAATAAATACTATTTAAATATATACACTTATATATCGATATACATGTATCGATAGACACATTTAGCGGTAAACGGTCCCCAGTCGATTGAGTTCGCTCTGCTTGTTGAGTAAAAGGAAACTGCTTTATTTTTTGCTATGAGATTGTATTATTATTATATTATCATAATATTATATTATTATATGTAATATGGTATCGTATGTGGCTAAAAGCTTCTCATTATTTCTTTATAAACATACAGGGTTGCTTAGACAAATTTTTGCATTAGATTTACAAAGAAAAACAACAAAACCAAAACCAAAAAAAAAGAAGAGAAGGAAAATAATTATGAAATTTTTAATTCTCTTAATTTTATTTTTTATTAGGCACTGCACAACGTTTTGTTGTTGTTATTTCAATTTAGCTATCTAACAATATGTGTAACAGCTTCTAAAAAAATCGAATCCCCCATTAAAAAACAAGGAAAATTAGGAATAAAAGTAGAAGGAACGTGAGAAAGAGGGAAAGGAAGATAGAGGAGAGTATAGAGTGATCTTCGGCTTGATCGAAGTTTAGTTATCCTTGCAGTTTGTCGACTTTTCCAAACTTTTTAAAATTTTCTGGGTTTCGCCTATATTATTATGATATTATAGGCAATTCGTTTTATACAAGTGTCTTGAACTTCATTCACAAAGATATTTCAATATATCTTTATCCTAACCCAAAGCCCCAATTTTCGTATCAACTGTGCACAATTTAGTTCTTCAAACTTAAGAAATAGTCTATTTTTGAGTCAGAATGAGTTCGTAACGAATCAAAATCAGGAATTTGAAAGTAATAAAGTAATATATTCAAATATTACAATACTTTATTTCAGTAAATTCCAACAAAACCAAAAATAATGGTAAAAAAAAATAGCTATTATTATTATTATATGGCTATGACAACCCTATCGGGTCAAATCCTGAAGCACTATTTTTGTATATTTCTGCTTCCTCTACTGAAGATCTTTTTTTTAAGTGGGTGGATTTCAAATCCTACGCCATAACTTAGTTTCTCTAGGAGGGTCATGCCTATCGACATGAGCGGGACTCGAACTCGCACCTCTTGTTTGGCGGGACAGTGCGCTATCCACTGGTCCACTGAGGCCCCTGCAATAGCTTTCCAGCTAAATTTAATAAAAATTTGATGTATCAAATATAATAAAGTCAGATCTATTGCTTTTAAAAGCTTAAAACATAAAAGCTATGTTGTACAAAGACATTCTGAAACATTCGAAATGTTAATCACATATATACATTTTTCGACTTTTCGGAAAAATCTGAAAAACATAATATGCTTAGATATTCGGAATATTCTTCAGACATACTATAATATATATTCTCCGAGTTTTCTGAAAAATCTAAAAGATATGGTTATCTTCTATTTGGAATATTGATCAAAAAAACTATATATTTACGGGCCTCGGTGGGGGGCGTTATAGGGCATAGTGCATTGTCCTGCCAAACAAGAGGTCCGAGGATCGAGTCCCGCTCATGTCGATGGGCATGACCCTCCTAGAAGAACTAGGATATGGCGTAGGATTCGAAATTCACCCACGTAAAAACAGATCTTCAGTGAAAGAAGCAGAAATATAGGAAAATAATGCAGCAGACTTTGACCCGATAGGGTTGTTATGGCCAAAGAGTTGGGAATAAATTGCGACAGTTGATTCTTTGGGTTCGAGAAAATTTACTATAAAGAGACAATTCTTATGCACTTTCTGCAAGGGTGGACGAATTGAAATAAAACAGACCAAATAAACAAATCCCACAAAATCCAAAAAACAACAAATTTCATAACACCTGCAAACACCACGCATATCCCAACGATTGAGAGGATGAGGACGAGGAGGAAGGACTAAAATTCGAGGAGCGAAAAGTTACGGAGGAGTCAGTTGGCACATAACTCAAAACAAGAACATTTATAAAGCATATATACACCAATACGTATACAATATATAAAGTCTATGAATATAAAAATATATATTTACATGTATAGCGAACAACAACAACAACAACAACAACAACGATCTTGAAAATTTGATGACAAAACCGAGATATATACACAAAAAGATATATATGGGAATTTGCATAGCTCTTGTGATTTCAGAATACAAACAAAATAGTCAATATTGAATCGAAAGTTAAGATCACAGAAATTGAAGTGAAAAGTGAAAAATGAAAATACTTAAGAACAAATCATTCCAAAGAAATCTGCACTGCCGCCTGATCGGGTTCTATATACAAGTTTGGGGGAGAAACGCGCGGCAAATGGTCGGGAAACGCGAAAGCAGCTGCACAATACTGTGATTCCTAAACAGAAGAAATAATATTAAAAATAATAATAATATTATTAATAAACAAAAGCTATGTATGTGTGTGCTATATGCACGATTATTGTACTTAAATCAATCGATAAATTGACGTGTTTTCGTACATTTTATTCACAACATCTTGAAAATGTTTACAAATTCTGTCTTGTGCGAGTAATTAATGGATTAATTATGCATTAATTAACTAAATTTATGAACTTATATGTATTATGTATGTATGCCCAGTAATCAATTCCAATAACAATTTACTTGAATCTTAACCTAACTAACCGAATGGCCTAACAGATATTATATAGAACTATATACATATATATACATATATATAGATATATATGCATATAAGCGAGAAATACTTTTTAAAACTGAGTTTTTAGCGAATCAATACAAAATATATATATGTATATCTATATATAAATAACGATTTATGTAACAAATTCATATACATAATATTTGCAATAAAACTCAAGATTATTGAAAACTTAAATCAAATATGGCAAAACAACAAAATGCAAACTGTAAGCTGTATTACTATAAACAAAAGAAAGAAAATGCAAATAAACTAAAATAAAAACAAATTGTATGAGAAAAATGCAAGTCGTTTTGTTTTATTTTTTTAAATTTAAATTCAAACATGGCACCTACGCGCCAGGTGTACTACGTAGCGCACGAAAGAGCAACGTAAAGCAACGCAAATATGAGCTCAAGACGATTGAAAAATCGAATATCTGAGATCGATATCCACCTAGGAAACAAAAAAAATTCCAATTCAAATAAAACGCCTACGCGCGAATGCGGTGTACTACGTAACGATCAAAATACAACGTAAGGCAACGCTAAAATGAGCTCAAGACGATTCCTCGAATATCAGAAATCGATATCAACATAGAAAACAACAAATTCAAATTCAAATGCAAGGTCAATGCGCCAGTGCAGCTGGTGTACTACGAGCAACGTAAGACAACCCAAAAAAGAGGCAGCACAAGACGATTGCAAAATCAAATATATGAAATCGGTTATAAGAGATCGATATCAACATAGACATATATTGTCATTGGACATAGCGAAGCGACATTTAGAGGCATAAAATTAGCCAAGATATAGATATAGATAAAATCAACTCTTTGGTTTTTAATGAAAACATCGATTTCGAAGCATCGATACCTTTTGGTCTATCGTTAGAAAAAAAGCTGAATTTAATATAAAAAGAAGTAACTTATGATGCGTCTTTTCCACACATCTATTGATAAGTTTACCGATTACAGTAAACTATTTAAGTGTTTGGTGTGTTATTGTCGGCAACAAATTTTATGAGAGAAATGCAAATCGTTTTATTTTATTTGTTTCGTAGTAGAACTTAGAGAAATGTCGCTTCCATTTTAGTATGGTTTCAAGATATAGATATAGACTTAATCAATCCTTTGCTATTTTTTTTTTTTTGATATCGAAGCATCGATACCTTCTGCTGTATTGTAAAAAAATGTATCGTATGTTGCGTACTGCGCACTTAAACAAGTTAAACGATAACAGCGGGCCGCTTAAACGTTTGATCTGTCCACCACTATCAAACTGCCCATCTTTAATTCACGCTAAACTGTTGAATTGTTTCTATTTTTTGGTATAAACTATTTTAGGTTTGACACAGCGCAGTAATAAAGTGAAAGCAGCAGCAATGGCACTCGCCATTAAGAAACCCCTGTCCTTTATAGAGACCATCGTCACGGCACAGCCGCCGGTGAAGAAGTTGCGCCTGCAGGCGTCAACCGCACCGGTGGGTGGCAAAGCGAAGCCAAATATCGAGAGGAAACTACAGATTTTATCCTTGCTGGATCCGTATCTGCCCCACATAAGTGTCAACCCCAGCGCCAGCATTGCCGCCATAGCGGCCACCACAATGGCCGCCATCAGCGGCATGAGCATCACGTACCAGTCGAAGGATCTGCTGGAGGTGCTGGTGAAGATCACAGATGAGATCACGTACGATAACGTGCACATCTCCGAGCTGAGGGATTGCTGCGTGCAAATCTTTCAGCTGTATCAGATGCAGGATCGGGACAGCGACACATCGGTGCGGGTAAAGCTGCTCGAGCTACTCGGAGGCCTGGGCTGTGAGTGCAACATGGAGGAGGGCATTATGTTGATCATAGACTATTTCATATATCTGCTGCGCAAGGAAAGCTCGCAGAAGGTGGTCGCCCAGGGCATGATGTGCCTGTACCGCATAGGCGAGAAGTGCCGCCAGCTGGTGCCCCTGTCCTACACCACACAAGTGGCCCATGTGGCAAAGGAGCAGCTGCGCACGGGCTCCGCGCACACGCAGAAGAATGCCATGCGGGTGATATCCCGCTTTGCCACCTGCAACGAGAGCGAGCGGCAGTATGTCTGGAAATTGGCCTTCTACATCGACTCGCAGGATTCGGGTGTCCGCGCTCAGGCGCTGCACTCGCTGCTCACGCTGGGTGAGCGTGGTGCCCACTTGCCACCCGTACTATATAAGCGTGCCGTGGAGGCCATGAAGGATGACTACGAGGGAGTGCGTCAGGAGGCGTTGCGCCTAGTGCATATGCTGGGCAATCGGCATCCGGATTATATCATTAACTCGGAGCGTCAGCAGGATGACATACGCATGATTGATGCAGCCTTTAGCAAGGTCTGCGAATCGCTCTGTGATCTGTCGCTGCAGATACGCGTGCTGGCCGCCGAGCTGCTTGGCAGCATGACCCAGGTGAGCAGTGAGTTCCTGCACCAGACGCTGGACAAGAAGCTTATGAGTAATCTGCGAAGGAAACGCAATGCACACGAGCGTGGCGCACGCCTGGTGACCAGCGGTGAATGGTCCTCGGGCAAACGCTGGGCGGATGATGCGCCGCAGGAGCGTCTGGATGCCCGCAACATTTCAATCATAGCCAGCGGCGCCTGTGGTGCACTCATACACGGCCTGGAGGATGAGTATTTGGAGGTGCGCACGGCAGCTGTTGGTTCCATGTGCAAACTGGCCATATCCCGTGCGGATTTCGCGGTAACTAGCTTGGATTTTCTGGTGGACATGTTCAACGATGAGATCGAGGATGTGCGGCTCAAGGCCATCTACAGTCTGACGGCCATTGCACGGCATATAGTGCTGCGCGAGGATCAGTTGGAGATTATGCTAAGTTCCTTAGAGGATTACTCAGTGGATGTGCGTGAGGGTCTACATCTAATGCTGGGCGCCTGCCGTGTGTCCACCCAGACCTGCTTGCTAATGGTGGTACAGAAGCTGCTCGATGTGCTGGCCAAGTATCCACAAGACAGGCATTCCACCTACGCCTGCATGCGCAAGATTGGCCAGAAGCATCCGCACCTCGTTATGGCTGTCACCGGGCATCTGCTCTATGTGCATCCATTCTTTGAGACGCCGGAACGGGATGTCGAGGATCCCGCCTACCTCTGTGTGCTCATACTGGTCTTCAATGCCGCCGAGCATCTGGTGCCCATCATCAGCCTGCTGCCCACAGCCACCCACCGGCACTACGCCTATTTGCGGGACTCCATGCCCAAGCTGGTGCCACAGCTGCCCATCGAGGGCGCCTCCTCCATCTCCACAACAAAGCGCATTGATGATGGACCACAGGCGGGCGGCAGCTCCGCCGAGTACCTGCAGATGATTCTCAACCACATTGGCGAAATATTCACCATGACCGATGAGCGGGTGGAGCTGCTGAAAACGGCTCAGTCCAATCTCCAGGTGAGTGAGACAGCAATAGGGCTTACCGATTAGAACGAGTCAGAGAGCTCTAGTCGAGTGAGCTCGACTACGCCATACCCTGATCCCATACATTTTCCATTCCAATCCATAAAATGAAAAGACAGAGAATGTTAATGTTGCTTTGTTTCCTTTGCAGCGTTTGGGCGCCATCGACTCGGATATGTACGGCCCGTCGAACTTCCTGGAGACCTTCCTCTCAGCCCAGATACAAATAGAGCAGATGCAACGCTGCGCTAGCACCCAGCGCAGTCGTGTGCCCCTGAAGGAATCACTGGCCGAGCTCATACGCAACTGCCTGAAGCTGCAGCACACCTTCTCCGGGCTCAATTACGGCGATATTCTACAGGTGAAACAACTGCGTCTGCGTGCCAGCGCTCTGCATCTGGTTCTGGTTGTCCGTGATCGTTCCCAGAGCGCACTGGGCCCCTGTCAGATGCTGCTGCAGACCGCCGGCGACATCAGCGCCTTTATGTGTAGCCGTAGTCACAGCGTTACGTTTGAAAACAAGCCAGAACCGGAGGAGGGCGAGTTGACACAGAAGCCAGTGCAGTTGCCGCAACCGGAACCGGATAGCTTCACGCGCTCGCTGCTGGCCAAATTGGACGCCATTGCCGATCCAAAACCGGGACGTGTCTTTCGCGAGATTCTGCCCCTGGTGCAGCATGCGCCGCCCTTGGCACTGCCACCGGCCAATGCGGAAATACGACGTTGCATGGCCAACATATTGGAGCCGTGCCCGGTGCAGTCTCAGGAAAATTGCATCAAAGTGACGGCCGGACTCATAGCAGCCGTGCCGTTTGTGGCCGAAATAGACAACCTGCTCGAATCACAGAAGGCGGACATGCGCATCAAGATCAAGTACCCGGATCAGCACATGCACACCGTAGTGCCCAAAATGACGGATTTCAAGCCCATCATGACGGAAAACGGAGAGCACAAAACCAACGTACGTTTGCGCACAACCATCCTGATCTCGCACGGCGTCTGGACGGAGGCATCTCTGGTGGAAATCCAGCTGTGCCTGGCCGTGCGTCCCGGCAGCGAGTTGGAGCTCTGCAAGCCGGCCAAGGTGCTCTTCGCACCCAAACCGGTTCGACGTGGTATCTAGACCAAGGACAAAGTGTCTGGAAACCGAAACGCAAACTCACACCCAAAAGTATACCATATTTTTATAAGTATGTTTTAACTATATAGAGATATATATATATAGATATATATTGTATTTGCCTTGTACAGCTCGTTACATTCACCTGAAATTATAGTTCTTTTATTTTATGAATTACAACTATGTCTTAGTCTTTTTGTGATCTTAATAATCTTTTGGGTCGAAATTTCAAGCTGAAAAGTGCAAGTGGGAAGAGTTTGTGAAAGAGATTGGGAGAGAACTACGACATATTTTGCAACCAAATTCCTGAATATCTTTTATAGTTCATGTTCAATCATAGGGACATTTTCAGAACTTTATTACAAAGAGCTGAAATTTCGTAATTTGCAGCGGTTTTCGATTTTAGGATTTATTTAAAGTGGAGCGTGGTCAAATATATTAGGTGTTGGAATTGGTTCCAAAGGTTTTCAAAGGGATGATTTTATAAGGGTTATCAGTACGCGTCATCGCGCAATTTAAAGAACGTCTATTTCAAGATCATTCAAAACGCCGACTTTTGTGCCGAAAAAACGCAATTTGCGGGAAGCTTTATAGTTCTGCTTTCATTTGATGAAAACTGCTGCTGCCAGTCCTGTGCTGCTCAAGGAAACTTAGGGGGGTTATACTCCATCGATCTCAACACGTGAGTACTGGGAATGTCCCGGTCAGTCGAAATAGTTCGAAGACAAAGAATTAAAGGCGTTACTCGACGAAGATCCGTGTCAAACGCTCCAAGAATGGTCGGTATCATTGGGAGTTGACTTTGAACAGTGGGAAAACGTCTCAAAGCCATGGATATGATTCAGGAAATTGAATGTCATACGAGCTGATGCCGAGAGATGTGGGGAGGCGACTTATGAAGGGCCAAAAGCAGCTCCCACGTCAAATAAGAAAAGTTTTTTGCATCGCATCGTCATCGGTTATCCCTTAGGATAACACCAAATGTAGAAATCATATGTATTCCCCGGCCACGCATCTTCATCAACGCCAAGCCAAATATCAACGGAACCAAGCTCATACTTCTGGAAATTGACAGAAAGTTAGAAAAAACCAGTGACTAGCGATGGGCTATGCTTTCACTAATAGATCTGTAAGATTACTTGCTCAATCAAAACTCAAGTTTAAAAAAAAAAACTTAAAACTAATTATTATTATTATTATATGGGCGTAACAACCCTTTCGGGTCAAAACCTGAAGCTCTATTTTCCTCTATTTCTGCTTCTTTCACTGAAAAACATTTTTATGTGGGTGGATTTCGAATCCTACGCCACAATCTAGTTTTTCTAGGAGGGTCATGCCTAAAGGCATGAGTGGGACTTGAACCTCGCACCTCTTGTTTGGCGGGGCAGTGTGCTATCCACTGGACCACCGAGGCCCCTTAAAACTTATTCCAGCTCCTTTAAATATTAGGAGTCAGTCAATTTTAGGAGACAGACATAGCTGTAGATCAAGAATATAATATGGGTCGAGTGGTACTTTGATTTTTAACAAAATCTCTATGATTCGGAATTTTTTAAAAAAAATTTCGGTATTCCGATTGAATTATGTTTGGAAAATTATTTCTCGAAATTGCTTGCCACGTCTATTCGGCAGATATATCTCGGTCTTTCTCTCTTACAACCATATTTTTCAATACATTCTGTAGTCCTTTGTTCGGATCTTTCACATACATAGATTTTATCCTCTCAAAAAAGGTCATATGACAGGGTTCGGGAACTAATGTGATCACTGCGACCCGAGTTTGGGTAAATTGATCTAAGCGCTATCAACATAGATTTTGAATTTAAGATTCAAAATACTGCCAGCATAATACGTTCTTCTATCACGTAACGATCCGTAACTGACGGGAAAGAAACGATAATGCAGATTTTATTCGATAACAAAGCTTCAAATTTGACTGAATTGATCTTAGAGCTTTCAACATCGAATTGCAATTTAAGATCTCAAATACGAAAAATGCAATGCGTTCTTATTCCATATTGTAAAACGAAACTCAAATCCTAACACAAAATCTGGCGGGGAAATATCGATAATTTAGACTATGCGCCATCAAAATTAAACTGGGCAATGTTTCGTGTTCAAGCGTGTTCAAACTTATAATTATATAATTTTTTTAACAATCAACAAAAGAAATCCTTAATACACTTATAAAACAAATTGATATTTTAAAATTTTAAGTATAATCGAATATTGTGCAAAAAAAAAAATACCAAAATAAATATGAGGCTGTAAAGCTTTCAACTGTCACATTGTAGAAATCGATATCGATAAATTCAAGACAAATTTTTAAGGCAAGCTTAAACGAAAATAAAAACTACATAAATGTGCGTAGGATTTTATAATAATAAGTGAAATAAGGAATATGTAATTCGGTTACAATTCAAATGGCCAGCTATCGATATTAATCGATAAAAAGCGATCAACAAATGTGCAAATGTGTCGCGTAATCGTGGTGCGTAGTATGCGAGCAAAAGCTAACGCGAATAATTGAAAGCTGAAAAGCAAAGCAAAAGCTAAGCTGAAACGTGCATTGCATATTACGAAATTGCAGCAGCCAGTTAGCCACTGCGCTGCGACTTGGGAGAAGCGAAAAACAAAAAGAAAAAAACAGAAACAAAAAGCAAAAGAAAAGCTAAAAAATTATAACAAAAAAAAAGAAGGAAAATACATAAGTTGAAAGCAAAAACGGAAGAGAGACAACATACAACAAACATACATAATATGTGTGCACATATAGAAATAGTGTATGTATGTGTTAGTGTGTGTGTGTAGAGGAGTGTATATAAGTGTGTGTGTGTGCAGCTGTATGTTTTTTTATTCTCTTTTCATCAGCTGCCTCTGCCCCTGCCTCCTGCCTGCGCCGCGGCGGTGATTGTCGTCAATTTCGCGTAGGAAGTGCAAAAGAAAAGAAAAATTATACATATATATAAGTATATATAGAACTATATGAAATTATAGCTATATATATGTATATATATATAAGCAGCAGCAAAGGCAGCAAAACAATAATTATGCATATCAAATAAGATATGTACACACTTGCATGTGTCTCTGTATATATGTATTTGCCATATACATATATATACGGCTGCATGTGCCAGTGTGTGTGTGCGTGTGTGTGTGTTTGTGAGCATGCAGAATCGCGTCTGGCTGCAGTTGTTGTTGCCAGCTATATACATGCTTTTACATATAAGTACATTACATATATATTGCGTTTCAAGCTGATTAACTGTTCTTTTTGTTTTTTTTTTACAAAAAATTTTTGTATACCGTTTTGTGTGTGCGCTCTCTCGCTCGCACCTGCACGTTCTCCAGGCATTGTGCGTTTTGTTTTTGTTTTGCTGCAACAACAACAACAGCGACGACAACAATGTTGCCATATTGTTCAAAGCAACAGTTTTTTTTTTTTAATGTATATATTCTTTTTGTTGTTGTTGTTTTGAGCAATATTTGTTTAAATTGTCAAAAAATATGTTAAAATTGTTGTAAAATTTGCGAAAAAAAAAATAATACATAGAAAAACAATTGCTTTATATTTTGTCAACAAAATACATAGATAAGCCATATATATATGTACATATACATATGCATGTATATATGTATAGTATATACATACATATGTATATATGTATATGTATGTATATATGTAAAACAATCAAATCAATGTATGTATGCACATAAAAATCACTGCGCGCACTCGACTTTTCTATATACATAACTGTATATATGTATATAGCTGAGTATATACTACTACAACAACAACAACAACAAGCTGTAGTAACTTTAGCAAATGTATAACAAATTCAATTGTTTATATACAATTTATATATAACAAAAAGACAACAACAACAACTACAATTAAAATGTGTTAATTATTTTCGTTCAGTAGCTAAATTGATGACAACAACAAAAACAACAACAACAACCGAATGCAAGCAGCTACACGCATAACGGTAAACTTAACGGCAACAACAACAAAACAAGGCGAAGGAGCAACAGCAAGTAACGGTAAACTGCTGTGCAACAAGAACAACAACAACAAGCTCTAGCAGGCCCAAGGACAAGCCGCCGCACACCCCCCACCCACCATCTAGCCACACACGCATACATATAGACCCAGCGACACACAGACACACATAGGCAGGCCTGCAGCAGCCTATGTAACGGTCTTCAGTGCGAAAGAGAGCGCAAGCAGACCAATAAGAAGCAGAACACAAGAGAAAAAAAGCGAGAGTGTGTGTGTGTGTAGAGAGAGAGAGAGAGAGAGAGAGAGAGCGCGAGAGATAAATTGCAAGTAGAGCCAGAGCGAGAGCGCGAGAGAGAGAGATAAATAAATAAATAACTGCAACTGTGCAAGCATGGACCGTTATGATATGGATGACGTTGTTGTTGCCCCACCGCCCGAGCACGACGGCAGCTCCCCCCTCAAGGAGTGGCGCCTCAAGCACCAGGCGGGCACGCTGACCCGCTACGACTTCATCGAGCACTTCAAGAAGGAATCCCCGAAATACTTCGAATTTCAAAATGAAATGGAAACAGGTGAGTTGCCGCCTAACCTAAAAAACACCCACCCACCGATACACCCACCCACCGATACACCCACCCACCGATACACCCACCCACCGACACACACACACGCACACAACATAATTACATTTATACACGTAACCTCCTCCATGCCCCCTCCCCCCAACCCACGTAACATGCACAGACCCCGACCCACACCCACATTCCCATCCAAAAACATTGTATAGTTTATAAAGTGAAAGTCGCCATGTTAAAGCATGCTTCATAAATCGCCTATATACATATAAGACCCATGTACCAACATATATAGGCTAAGTTAGGTTAGGTTAGTTTAGCTTAGTTTCGGTTCAGGTTCAGTCGGGCTCAGCTGACCCTGTCAAATTCATTCCATATGCCTACTGAACCATTGTATCGAGTCAGCCTCCATTGTCTGTGCACAATAGGGAGAACCTGGCGTACTTTTGGACTTTCCTTATTGCTATGAACCCAACCCATAAACCAGTTCCTTTGGTTCCGAAACTAATCCATATTCCAAAGGCTAGATTTTAAGTACTATACTAACCAGTAACCATGTGCTGTAATGATTCCATTGGGAAAATATATGCTTTCTAGTCTTTTCTTTCTTTCTTTTTTTTTCTAAACTTGGAGTTTTACGATAATTATTTGAGTTTGAAATAAACATAAGTTAGATGCCAACGTCGTTATATAAGCCCTTATACTAAGGATCGTCAAAGTTCTAAAATGCATAATACTGATACGTGGAGCCTCAGTGGACCAGTGGATAGCGCACTGGCCCGCCAAACATGAGGTGCGAGTTCGAGTCCCACTCATGTCAATAGGCATGACCCTCCTAGAAAAACTAGGTTTTGACGTAGGACCTGAAATCCACCCACGTAAAAAAAGATCTTCAGTGAAGGAAGCAGAAAAAAAGACAAATATTGCTTCAGGCTTTGAACCAATGGGGTTGTTATGGTCATATAATAATAATAATATATGCCAAAGTCGTAATATAAGCCCTTATACTAAGGATCGGCAAAGTTCCAAAAAGCACAATACTGATACAAAATTATTGTCAAAATGAACAGAACTTTTACAGAAAATATCGATTAAACTAATATAACTTCTCTTTTTCGAAAAAATTTATTTATTATAATTTTAACCCAGTTAAAAATTGGAAAGAAGGGAATAATTGTTTGATCAGCATGAATAGCCGAGTGGATATAGTCATGAGCGTCGATCTCAAAGACTGCAAGAGCTAGAGATCCCAAACTTGGCATGAGAATCCGTGCAGATCTAACCATCCTATGATTCAAGGCACTAAGTTATAATGTTCTGTGCCCTTTACAACCTACTGGTATAGCCCGTAAGACTCAAAAACCTTTCCCAAATCGTTTATTTGTGTATTACATTGTAGAAATGGAAACTTTCTGTGTCTTCCTTTCACTTGCAGTCATTGTCCATGTGTCGTATCCAGTCATATCCAGTGTGTGTCGTCCATAGATAGGCAGATAGAATAGATATATCATGTTTGAGCCGTGCTCTTGAATCGGTTGTTGTCATTGAGTATTGCACGTTCCGTTGATTTTGGTGTATATTATTTATATCGCTTTATTACTTCTCTATTGTCTATGGTTGTTGCTTATTCGATTTCCGTGAATTTTCACGTTTGTTGTTTTTCCTTTCGTTGGGTAAGTTGATTGCACGATTCGTCGGCTTGTTTATACGTCCGTCTGTCTCCTCTCCGTCCCGCCTGTATGTGGTCTTACCTTCTATGCAACAGCCGATTGCAAAAATCGACCATAAAGTAAACAACTTCTCGCCTAGCAACAACAAAGTAAACTCGTTTGCGCCACATACCGTTAGAAGTTTATTTACGTTCCTCTCGATTTCCGTTACTTAAGCCTTATCGGGGCACAAATATACCCTATTTAGTTACATTTCCAAATTTAAATAACGTAAACACCTATTGTTTGTGTTAGTTTCTATGTTCTTGAAATTTGACAATTGTGCTTTATACTAGGGTATCTGGGAGTCGTGCAACATCTCTGCTCTATGGTTCTGTCAATAACATGATAATATAACACACTGATTCGATTTTCTGCAAATTCTTTTTTTTACAAATTCATTGAACAAACAAACATAATGAGAACTGAAATATATTGACCTGATTTCTGCAATTCACTGCGTTTGTCAGCTTGGAAAGGTTCTGAAAATTAAGGAACCACAGTCGTATCTGTGGTGTGCTTCTTTATCTCTCTGCTCAGGGACCAAGCACGGGCGGCGTATGAATATGATTAGACTAAGTCTCAGGCGATATCGCTTACGCAACTGATTACAATAACTTTTGCCACTGATTAGAATAAAATATTGTTTAAAAGAAATATTTTTATTTGGGAGTATAAAGATTCTCTACATCTGGAGGAGGGTTTTCAGCTCTAGAGTAACTTGTAGTCGCTTCTATGCCTAAAATGCCATTTAATCTGTTCAGAATGTCATGTTGACACCCGACTAGCTAATTATTATAGATAATGTCTGACCGACTGACTGATAAGCAACCGGTCAAACAAATTTTCAGGGAAAGATTCGTTTATACTAGTCAAAACTTTTTTCATTTCGTTTTTTGGCAAATGCAAGCGCAGTGTCGCTGTGAAATGACGTGTCCAGTTTTTCTTCTTCGGTTCTCGGAAGCTTCTTTGTTTTGTCTGACATAATTGGGCATTCCTCTCACAGTCTATATATGCCTGACTGTATCTCCGTGTGTTTAACGGAAAAGTTTATAAATCAAATTCTCTTACACATCCATTTGTATCTGTATCTGAGGTCAATTCCCCGACCAACATATTTCCCGTATTTTGTTGACTCAAGAAATACAGTCAGCTTTATAGTTACATTGATATACCATATTACCTGGAAGTTTTCGTATTTGCCATTAAAACGAAGCCTCCCTGGGGAGAATAGTGTAATATAGGAGGACGTCTATAGTAAATGCAACGCTTCGAAGAAAATAATCGTATTTTCTTTATCATAAATCGATAGATAAAATATCCAAGAATAAATAAGTCGAGAAATTATCGAAGCTAAATTGAGCTATGTTAAAGAATACAGAATCGAATGTTTATTGGAATATTATTAGTTATTATAATAATAACTGAGGATTAAGTCCTCAAATCAGTTATTAAACTTTTCACTTCATAAATCCTAAATCCTGTTCAAAGGAATTTGGTTTTCCTAAAGAAGTATGAAACTTCTTTGTTCAAGAATTCTTCTTTGTGATTTCGGAAAGAATGTTGAGTTTTATATAGAAGAAAAACATGTAGTATTAACAGATCATCTTGGATTTTCAATTTTAGACGATGTTTCTCAAGATTGGCCTGTAGAAACTTAATATTTTAAGCCAAAAAAGGATGGTTTTGTTTTGGAACATTATCAATTTTTAGGAATTTGATAATAAAAAAATTAAAAAATAAAAATGAGAGCCCCTCGGTGGACCAGTGGATAGCGCACTGTCCAGTCAAACTAAGAGGTCGTGGGTTCGAGTCCCACTTATGTCGACAGGATGACCCTCCTCAAGAGAATCTAGGTGGTTACGTGGGATTTCACTTTCACCCACTTCAAAATATCTTCAGAGAAGCAAGCAGAAAAACAAAGGCAGATAATGCTTCAGGCTCTGACCCGATAGGTTTGTTATGGCCATATAATAATAATTGTCTTAATTGTAGTGTTCGGTAATAATGAAAATCGTTATAAAGCAAACTACTATTGCTTATCTCTTTAAACCTCTGAAAAGGGTTCAGTTCCATTATCAGTTGGCTTTGCCGACACAAAAATCGGCTACTGCCACGCAGCTTAAACACGTTGCGAATTACAAGTGCCAAAAGAAGAAGGAAAGAATTTTGAAATGTGTTTTATGTAGACATATGTTATAGGTTGTTTGACTATGCTTATTATGTGGACAGTTGTCGTGGGTCTTGAAAATTTGCTGGATTGATTTGTCATTCTTATTATGACCAAGCATTGTGCCAGCCTTGGCAATCAGAAAAGTCATGGCCCATGGAACGGGTGTACGAATCAGATGATTGTTCCAGGCCTTCTTTGTTCCAGTCTATTGCGCCTCAGTCGTTGTGACTGCCTGACAGACTGCCTATATACCCATATAGCCATATAAATTTACTATATAAAACTCATATAATATACACAATTGGCATGTATATTTGTATAGTTCGTAGACTATATAGCCGCCATATGTACATACTAGTTGCAGACTTTGTAGGTAAGAATGTTTCAGTTGAAACAGCTGATAGCCTCTGTCGACGTCAGAAGCGATTGTCGAGGCTTGAGTCCCCCCTCCCTCCATCTTCCCCTTTTGGCCCCTGATCCGGGGTAGCTCTTATCATTGGAAGAAAAGTCTGTTGAGTTAAACGATTGATCTGCCACCTCGTATAACTATCTCTAACGTGCACTTTCGACCTGATTTAACTCTTTTTCTTTTCCTCTTGGGGCTTTCGATATGATACGACCTTGAACTGTATTTGCCTGCGATATGTTTTGTGTGCTTTGAATTAAATTCGAATCGATTTCATTTATCTGTTGGTTTTATTGTTTTTTTCTTAACCTCAAAACTTGTTTGCTGAAGGTTTCGATTCGTGTTTTTTTCTTCTTTATGTATCGCTCATAATACGATAATTTTGTTAATGTTGACAATATGATCTCTGGCAGCTAATGCTGTTTGGCTTTGGACTCGAGTTTTGTATTACTTTGCTGCGGTTGCACTCAAATCTCAAGCCCAGCTCGTGGCACTATAAACATTTATGTTTATACTCTTTTTCGAAGAAAACGATATATAGACTATGTGCTGAAGTTTGTTGAACGGAGCTCAAATGATCAAGTTGCCTATATATTGTATATACCTCAAAAAATGCTTATTATAGACCGATCCATTCCGTCGAAGTCATTAAAAGATGATGTACATCACGTTCCACCTTCTTCTTCTATTATATTTCCTATTATTGAACTCAAGATCTGTCTATGGTTTACTTGGTTCTTGATTGAGTGTCAGTTTAATGATCTATTAGTTTAAAGTTGATTTGATTGATAGAGTAGAGAATTAAATACATTTATTAGAATTTCCAGTTCAAAAAAGATATATTCCCACTCTTCGAAAAGAGCATTAAGTCTTCGGAAAGTTGAGAATAGGTATTCCTCTCCCCACTTATTTGCTTTGTTTTTATTATATTTTTCCACAAATGTCAACTCTCCAGCACGGCTTTAACTAACCAGTTTTGCACTTATTAAGCTCTCTCGCCGAGTCATTCGGCCCAAAATTCTCCGAGCACATTACTCATGGCCCACCTCCACTCTGATGATGACGATCTGTTGATGATGATATATGCTTTATAATTACCTCTATAAATAATTGTCCAGCGTTGAAAATTTGCTTAATTACCTGAATTTTCATTGAACCCGCTGTTATATACAAAAGGTTTAAGTGTTTATCATGTTTCAAACTGCATTTCCCATAATATCTTGTTAAACGAACTTCAATTAATACAATTGATCTTTTCCTAACGTCGTCTTTGTCTTCGAATACATGAATCATTGGGTGTTGTATATTATTATCAAATATTCTTTTGATTTCAGAGTCATATTGTGGTAAATAATCCGCAAATGTGGTTTCATTTGAACCTGTCCCTTGCACTTTTATGTTCTAAAAATAAACCATATTCATTATATATACTAGAATCTTTTTCATTATGCTTATTTATATACTCTTTTCGTTGCAAACACTTACCTCTATCGTAAGATAAAGTCAGCTCGCACAACTGAATGTCGATTTTGTCCATATTTTTTATAGTTTTATTGCTATTTTCTTGAAATTTTCTATACTCATTATTTTCAATATTATCTATGAATCCGCCTAGTTTCAAAACGACATCATTTGCAGCAGTTGACTTATCATCGAAGTAAAATCTTTGCTAAAATAAGCTTTCCTCATTTGTTATTGTCATTTGTGTTATTTTCATCTATTTTAAGTTGTTTTGTCTTAAGTAGTTTTACGTACATTTAGTTACTATTAGTTATGTTTTGTCTTTTGTTCTATTTCTTTTATATTATGTGTTTCTTCCTTTCCTCTTTCTTCTTTTATTTGCAGATGCAAATGCACCAACCTGTGAGTACAATGAAAAAACTCTCCTTACATCGCCACTAAAAACACAAGAAAAATTATTGTTAATATTATGAAAGATCGTCAGAAAGTTATAAATTCAGTTGTGTTTCATTATACCAATGATACCAATCCTCAAGACAATCCTTAATGTCACATTACTCTCAATTCTTAACTCATTGCACCAATTGTACCTTCACACTCAAAGTATTGAACACATCGATAACACACTGAATCCATTTAACTTATAAGTTCACCTTTCTACGGGCTTAAGCTGAAGATAGTGTATATGAGTCGGACGACGATGTCAACTTGTTCTCAGACTTTGTGCCCCTCGAGGAGCAAGTTCAGTTGAGCGCGAAGACTACCAAGCTGCTGCAAGAGATCAAGCGCTTGCAGGAGTCGAAGCACGCCGTGACCTGCGGGTCCTGTAAGTTGATACCAACCAACACTGGACTGAGGTCAATTTGAAACCCACAAGTTAATATATATTCATTATTTTAAGCATTGAGCGTGTAGTTGTAGGCGCTTATTAGTTATAATATCATATAATAGAATAATCGAATTATAACATACATAATTATAATAACACGTTTCTAATCTATTTGCAATTGTAGTGAAATGTATGTTCAAGGAATCATTAGCCAAGGAGGAGATCATCGATGTCCTTGTCGAATTTATAATGGGAGAGAATCCGACGAGAGCACTGGAAAAGCTGCGGCTCGAGGGCAACACGGCCACAGTTTGTGGCAAGGTGTTCAAGAACGGTGAACCTACCTACAGTTGCCGGGAATGCGGCATGGATCCAACCTGTGTCCTGTGCGTCAATTGCTTCAAGCGTTCGGCCCATAGATTTCACAAGTATAAAATGTCCAGCTCGGGCGGCGGCGGGTGTTGTGATTGTGGCGACGATGAGGCCTGGAAGCGGGATCAATATTGTGAATTGCATCTGGTAAATAGGCTAGGGCTCAAAAGCAATAACAAAGCACTCCAGGCACGGCCACGTTGAAATTCAAAGTTTTAACAAGTGGGAAAGGATTATCTTATCGGCGCGCCGAAGATTTCAGGCTCGTTTCGAAGGTACAGCGCCCAAATTTTTATGCAATTTTTGGATATTTGAGATTCACTCCCGCATGGACACGAACCGGTGACCAACACTCTTGTTGAACCGGAGACTCCATGACTATGAATCCGACACTTTCACTCCTAGACCACCAAATGCTTTTATGCAAGCACACGGCGAGAAGTATCCAGGAATTAGCTATAGAAGTCCGATTCTTATGAAATTTGGTGGAACGAAACACATAAACAAATCGTAGAAGTATGTGAACTTTCAGTCCAATACGTTCAAAAACATGGGAAATATGGGCAAAACTGATTTTTGGTTATATGGCAGTATAATATAGAGACCCGATCCGGGAGTGTTCCGCCATGCTGAGGCATAACTAAAGTTTTATTACGATAGCTCAAAAACTGAGACAGACAGACGAACATGGCTCAAGGACTTTCGTCCTCCTGACCATTCTGAATGTAACTTTTGAGGTTCTACAACGTTTCCTTCCATTCATTATATCTTTAATGGTTCCACCTCTCTGAATTTCAATAGGGTACACTCAGTGTCAAGTGCTTTTCGCTGTTTTGCCTCTGAGTTATGTGTCGAAAACTCTTATTGATTTTTCCAACTTGCAGGCAAATCGAAAGAATCCACTGGAGAGTAAAATCCTAACCAGCACCGTACTGGAACGTAGCGAAATCTGCTTTAGTGCTATTTTAGCCTTCTGTGTCAACTACCTGGAAATCGAGCCGAATGCTAGTCTACAGTGTTTGGATGGTGAACTGGATGGTCCGCACTTTTGCACCGTGCTCTACAATGATGAATCGCACACGTTCGATCAGGTCATTCAGACGCTGACCAAGATCGCCAAATGCCGTTACAAGGACGCCATGGAGATAGTAGCAGCCATCGATCGTGAAGGCCGTGCTGTGGTCAAGTGTGACACCTTCAAGGAATGCAACGATCTGAAGACAGCGATTGAGAACCAAACGATACCGCCCTCCGGTCTGTTAACTAATCCGCGTCACAATCAATCCTTGCGCACCTCCGTGCTCAACATTAATTCCGTGGCGTGTCAACAGTTTGCCCTACAGCTGCTCAGTTGGTTCCAGGAGTTCCTGGTGCGGCATTATCTGTTCCGCAAAACCTTTGCCTCGTTGGTGCAGCAAAAGACGGAGTCATTTTGCATCCGTCACATACTCGAATACGATGTTAAATTGTGGAAAACGGCACGTACCTGCTGGCACCGCTTGCTCATATCCGGCATGTTGATGGAGTACGAGAATAAAATGGTCTTGGCGCAGGAATTCTCGCGGCGCTATGCCACCATTGTGGAGGACTTTATAAGCGATGATCATGATCATTCGTTCTCGATTGTATCGCTCAGCGTTCAACTCTTTACGGTGCCCAGCATAGCACATCATCTGATCGCCCACGAGGGCATCTTTGACAAGCTCCTGCATACGTTCTACCACGTGGCCATCGAGAAGTTTATCCACAATCGTACGCTCCACTTTAGCAAGAATATCGCCAGCATGGCGTTCTTTAAGCGCGCCAACTATATACTCTACGATCTGCGCTATTTGCTTAGCCTAAAGCCCGAAGTACTTAGTAGTGAGTTACGCAGTGGATTTCTAGAAGGTATGTTTCTGTCTCCCTTTAATTCGTGTTGAATGTATAGATATTCCTAATGTCTCCTTTTGCCCCACAGGCTGCAAGGCCCTGATGCGTGTGTTGAATGTTATGCAGGGTATGGAATCGATAACGCGTCAAATGGGTCAGCATATGGACTATGAGCCGGAGTGGGAGTGCGCCTTTAATTTGCATATTAAGCTCGCCTCGACCATATCCCAGGTGATCGACTGGGCGGCCAGCGATGGCAAACTTTTGCGCAAACTCTACAAAATGACGGTGCGAGCCCTGGTAAATAACAGTTTCATTGTGGGCAGCGAGAAGGTCGAACCGAAGAGTGTGGCCGGCCATGTTGCCAATTGCTTGATCTACGATGTCTCGTTACGACCGGTTTCCATACATTTGCCATTGTCACGATTTTATGCCGGCATCTACCTGCATCTGGGAGCCCATGACATGAGCTATGACAGTCTGCTCGCCGAGACGGAGGCCCTGAATATTAAGCTGACACCGCGAGAGATTATTGAGCCTGTTTTGTGCACACAGGCGATGATAGCACAGGTGGCCGCTGGTATGTGGCGCCGCAATGGATATTCCCTGCTCCATCAGCTTTATTTCTATAGAAATGTTCGGTGTCGCGTTGAAATGCTGGACAGGGATATTGTTTGCCTGCAAATTGGTGCCTCGTTAATGGAGAGCAATGAATTCCTCATACACATGCTAAACAAATTCAATATGGTCCCTTGGGCCCAGGCTACCTATGAGGCTGAGCTGGGTCAGGCCCCGCCAGATGATGAGTTTATGCGGCTATTGGCAATGACTGATGAGTTCCTCGAGCTGTTAATTGTCATCATTGGTGAACGTTGGATGCCGGGCGTATCAGTTGTCAGCGAGGAGGATCGCCTGCGCAAGGAGATTATACAACTCCTGTGCACCAAATCCTATTCACATTCAGAACTGTCACGTGCTCTGCCCGACAGTAATGGTAGCAGCAACGACAGCATCATCGAGGATGTCATCAATACTGTGGCTGTTTTCAAGAAGCCAGTTGGTGTCGATACCAAAGGCGTATATGAACTGAAGGAGCCTCTCTACGAAGAGTTCAATGTGTACTTCTATCACTATACTAAAGAGGATAAGTCCAAGGCTGAGGAGATGCAGCGTGAAAGGCGCAAGGGCAAAAGGGAGCTTGTGTGCTGTCCACCACCCATGCTGCCACAGCTTACGCCAGCTTTTACGTGAGTACAAATTCCAGATCCAAGCCTGACCACTTCTCTAAGCATCGACTTTTCTTGAATTTCCAGGTCCATGGCAAATATTTTGCAATGCACTGTGTTCCTGCACATCACCACTCAGGTCCTGGATCGTGCTTTAGATGCCACCAGTCGCTCCTTCGCTGAGAGTCATTTACAAAAGGTTAATATTTCGATACATCTATGGCATACCACAACAAATCCCACTAAATTACATTTTCTTCCTCTACTTTAGGTGCTGTATCTATTAGGATTTGCCATACAGGAGGAGCTAAGCGAGTATTATCCGTTCCTCAGCTTCTATGAACGTTCGCAGAAGTATGGCATTTTAGACAAATTGGAGGAGTTGGCTCGTTGTACACGAGTAAGGACTTAACTGAAATTTATGCTGCCAAATAAAACTAATTGAAACTCTTCTCTTAGCTGGAGTCACATCGTGATTTCGTCCTCTGGACTATCAAACGCTACAAGGAGCTGCAGGCGAAACAGTCTCCCAATGTGAGCTGCTCATCAACATCTACAGGTGCCAGCACCAGTAGTGCCATGAGACAGTCGCAGCAGAGCGAGGATCAGCCGCTCACCTCTGAGGAGCAGGCACGGATTGAGAAGGAGTTGCGGTCACGTTTGGCTGCCGAACGTCGTGCCAAGATTATGGCCCAAATGCAGAATGCGCAAAAGTCGTTCATGAAATCGAATGCTGAGATGTTTGCCAACACAAATACAGAAACCGCTTCCAGCTCAACGCAAAAATCATCTTCAATTTCGGGCATGGACTGGGAGGACATACCAGATCCATTGGAGGAGCAAGGCGCTGCCGCTATGAGACCCGATCAAAACAAAATCGTCGCCTGTTTGGGTCCACGACGCATTAACTATGAGGCTGATGATCACAGTTTCAAGTGTATTTTGTGCTTTGAGGATTGCAGTGTCAGCAGCAGTGGTCCGCCCTTAGTTAGTTCCGCTTTTCTGCAAACATCGCGGGTGCTTTACACGCCGCTAATCGCCTGTCTCAAATCGTTGCATGTGAATTGCTGTGGACATGTTATGCACTACAATTGCTGGAAGGAGTACTATAGCAGCGAGGAGTCCAAAGAGCTGCGTCGACCACAGCGCAATCGGGTCTCGCTCAATCAAGCACAGAACGTTGAGTTCCATTGCCCGTACTGCCGCACTCTGAGCAATACGGTGCTTCCAGTTAGTGAATCCCTTGTCAAGTTTTCACCACCATCTCCAGTTGCTGCTGATAATATGTTGCCGCTGGACTCCTTTTTTGAGATCATGCGCACTCTGGCCACAGAGCTAATGTCTTCGATGAACGTGTCCGATGAGGACACTCCCCCTAAATCTCCAAGTCTTAGTAGCATTCTACATAAATCCAACGTCGTTGCCCAGTTGACAGACATTGAGCGTAGCGCACAGATCATTGATAAGCCATCATTGCATCAAAGCTGGAACGAGGTGATGGGCTCCTACCACAAGGCAGTCCGTAATGCCATGCAGAACCAAATAAACTATGATTCAACATATTCCACTGATTCGGAGGTGAATACTGTATCTGTTCTGTGGGATACCTGCAGCTACACGCTGCAATCTCTCGAGGTCTATTTGTATGCCATACAGAAACCTCTGAAGGCCGAACTACCTATGCGGCACCAGAGTTGTGCGAGCAATTTGGTTCGAGCTTGCGCCTTGTATGCGTCCAATCTGGAAAAAGAGCAGACCCGTATCCAGGCCGAGCAGGGTGCAGAGCTGCTTGATGCCGTATTCAATCAGAATGGAGCTAGCATTCTTCACTGGGATTGCTTCCGTTTCCTCGTTCAGCTCACTTTCCTCCTGCCCAATATATTGGTCTCCTCCGAAGGTAAGTTGTCAGTTGCGTCTAAAGAAATTGTAATAACGTTTTACCCTCTTGGATTGTTGGACAGATGGAAAAGCGATAATACCCAGTGGCAGCATGTTTGATTTTTATATATTGAAGACATGTTTCTTGGCCAATTTGACGAAGGCAGTTATTTACTTTGATTACGAAAAGGAACTGGCACGTCACAAGGACTCGGATGAGTCGGATGAGTTGCGGCCGCCGTCACCAATGACGCTTTATGTGGAACAGCTGCCATCAAAGATTAGGCATAACATGGCCATATTCTACATTAAACACAACATGGCATCCCGCGTCCAACAATTTAAGCGCGATGGACGCCAACGCGAGGAGTTCGAGGACATGGAGTTGGGCATGAGCGAGGAAGGCCCATCTTCATTTGACTGCAATGTGAAGCATCTGGCACTGATGCTGGAGTATGTGCAGCGACAGATGAGCGCATTCTTGCGCTGCGCCTGCCTGTTTTATCGCTGCATGACAGATGTCGATTTTCCCGACACATTTCCCACAGATCAACCAGATCGTTTTGACCTAATGTGCCAGTATTTGGGATTGGAGCCACAATTAGGAGTTTACTTTGACATGGAATCAGTGTACGCCACAATAATGCAGAACTTCGCCTCGCATCCCTACATCAGGGGCGAAGTCTTTGAGCTGCGCGTTAACAAACGACAACCAGCAGCGACTCAGAAGACTAAAACCCCTCCGTTGGTTCCTTGCCTGCGTAAAATGCCACAGCTGGTCACTCTCTATGAGGACTACAGCGATCTCATTAACAGCGTGTCGGACATATTTTGCCCGAACAACGAACGCGAGGAAATGAAAACTCCGACGATGTGTCTAATCTGTGGCACAATTCTATGCGGTCAATCGTATTGCTGTCAACCGGAGCTGGGCAAGATGCAGGTTGGCGCCTGCACACATCATGCCCACGATTGTGGAGCTGAGGTGGGGATATTTTTGCGTATACGCGACTGCCAGGTGGTCTACCTGGGTCGGGGCAAAGGCTGCTTTGTGCAGCCACCGTATTTGGACGAGTACGGCGAGACGGATCAGGGACTGCGGCGTGGCAATCCGCTCAGACTCTGCAAATCGGCGTACGATCGCATCTTTCTGCAATGGCTTGGACATAATCTGCACGAGGAGATTGCAAGACTCAACGATAATGCGAATGTGGCCGTAACGCAGTGGCATCACATGTAGTCCGCAGAATACAGAAGGCTTTCTAATATCGATTGCAGTTGCGATTATGATAACTATAGCGATAGAGGTAGCGATAACGATAACGATAACGATACTGGCGGCGACAGTCAATGTGATTACTACATACTAAACTTAGGAGAGCATATTTATACGTCTAAGCATTTTAATACTACTTATCCAGTCTGCGCCCAAACAACCCCAGCTCATTCATACCCTGTGCCACTCCACCCACTGCACACATCCTGCAGGCAACACACACATATACAAATCTAACACACTGCATATAGATACATGTGCTTATATACACGAGTATGTACATATATACAGGTGTATATATGTATATGTATATATATGCCAGCAGTCGCGTTAAATACGTAAAATCGAACATCTATCCGGCTAAATGAAAATCTCCTGGAAATATGTTGCGTGTTTGGTTGTTGTCCTTTCTATAGATATATATTATATATGTATATTATATGTGTGCATATATATGTATATATTATTTTGTTTGTTTGTTTTTTTTTTTTTTTTTTTTTTGTCATATTGTTAGAAAACTTGTTGATAATTTTGATGAGCGGGTCGAATAGGCTTGCTGCGGCTCCTCTAGTTATATCTATATATAAAATCGAATTGCGTGCTTGAAGATACCCTGGGCACAGGCGGGCAGGGCAGGGCAGGGCAGCTATATAAAAAGCTATATCTGAATGAAACTAGAAAAGAAAAACGCTGAAACTCGGTTCCAACGTCCCGTACCCCTCTCCAAAAAGAAAAGTAAACCGTAAACCAAACAAATCAAATTACAAACTGAAAATGAAAATGAAAATATGAAAATGAAAATGAAAAAGAAACAGAAAAAGATAAAGAAAATGAAAAATGAAAAATTGCTACCAAAACGCATATGTTGTTGCTTCTTCGTTTGCTCGTTGTTAAATTGCGTTTGTTTTGCGTTTTCCGTGAAGGAGAAACTTCTTGAGTTCTTGATTATTGTATATACAACTGTAATTTGTAATCTATAATATGTAATCTTTAAAATGTAAACTGTAATCTATAGTCTCCATTTAAAGCTATCCGATAATGATGTTGATGATAATGATGATATTTATGGTTAAGAATAATGACAAACAATGACAATGCGCTGCTGTTTACAATGCACGAGACTCATGCGATGAGGGCGAGGAGGAGGAGTATTCAGTTTGTCCAAAGATTCAGATACTTTACGCATAAGTTTTGTATTTATAAAGTATATATATATATATATATACAGTCCTATAC
>JBANCY010000526.1:0-29036 GCA_037040045.1 Phorticella flavipennis | reverse complement strand
TCCTTCTCGCTTTCGGAAGAAATACTCTCGTTGGTAGAACTGGAGCTGGAGATTGATGAAGGAGTCTCCGAAGAGTCGGATTCTTTAGGTAATTCGTCATCCCACGGCTTCGCACTCATTTTTTCGAAATTTGTATGAATTGACTTCAGCAAATAAAGAAAAATAATGCCTATCCCAATTTTTAATTTGGATTAAAGAAGTTCGCCTACTTAGATACATATTTTATATCCTTATTATGTTATTAACATGTGTAAATACTGTTAGGTCTATGTTACTATTGACAGACAAAAGGTGAAAGAAACGGCTATTTTATATGAAATTGCCATTTTAGCCTATTTTCATCATCTTTAATCAATATTCCACGTTTATAATTGAATTGTTTGGGATAACTTTATGACATAATCGGGAATGTATAAAGTTCTGCTCAAATTATTATGCATAAAACTTACCAATTTATGGACTCTGATATCATTTTCGAGGGATCTTATTAGTATAGAAAAACATTTTTAGTGATATATTCCATGTATCTATAAACCAATTTGAAGACTTCGTCGATTTCTTGGGATATTATGCATTGCATTTTGAAAAAATCCATTTTGGATCTTATATGTGTTGATACTAATAAATTTTAAGACACCCTTTAAATATTTGGAAATTAGGAAACGCATTGAAAATAAATATTTCTCCTGTTTAGATGATGTAACTTATGATTTAGGGCTAACTGTGGACAATTGTTACATTATTTTTCTCATAGTAAATATATATTGTATTCTATTTATTTAGGATATAATTTGTAATTATTATTTTTTCTCTTATTTCAATATTTTGTATAATAATTTGGCATAATAGTTGGCCATTTGATAAGGTCTTTTAACCTTATAAAGATATTCATAAGATTTCCATGAAAGGAGTCAAATTCGGCGGATAACAAAATTGAAGTATTGGGGATTCCCATTTGTTCTGTTTTAGTTATGGTAGTGATTATATCAGAAAAAATACCATGAAAATTAAGAGAATCCTTGTATACATAGTACCTTAAAACGTGTGAAATCATATCGAGTTGGTTTTCAGTTCTTGAAAAAAATAAGATGTTAGCAAACGATGAGTACTATGGGGTTCGGATCAAAAAATTTTTTTTATTAAGTGTGTAAAATATTTTCCGACATTCTTTTGCGGGATTCTTAAAAAGTCAAATTTTTGTATAATGATAACTGTATGTTTCTCATGTGTACTATACATAAGACAATATATTGTTCTTAAAAAACTCTATACACGACAGTTCCCATATTTAAAAGGCAACCCTCGTTTTCCACAGTTTTAACTTGAAATTTTTATATTATTTTTAGCATCTGCTTCGCTTTATTATTATACCCATTGTTATTCATTTTTCCGACATTATTTACGGGGTATCAAAGAGGAAAAAGAGAAAAATGAAACTAATTATAATGGATAATAAAAACGAAACTTTTGCTGACATTGGGATTAGAAAACGTTTTGACAAATCGGCTCTAAAGCCCCTGAAAATGCCAGGCGACTGGGAACTGGCGACACAAAGAGAATTTCCACATAAAATAGAATAAATGAAACGTGAAGAATAAGATATATATTTAGTTTGTAAGTATTGTATATGATAGATATATGTATATGTTTATTATATATTTTAATCGATTACAAATAAATAGATAAATAAATACAGATACAATTATCGAAAATAAACCAAGAAAAATCGAAAAAATGAAATCAAAAATAATAATAAAAATACGGATAAAATCTGCTTGGGATTGGCTGACAAACACGACATGGATACACTGGGTAACTGGAACAGTTGCGCCTCATCTTAGGCCTGATCCACTGCTGGAGCAGGAGCAGGAGCTGCTGCTGCCGTCGCCTCTGCTTCTGGCTTTGGTTCTGCCGCTGCAGCTGCCTCCCCCTCGGCTGCGAAAGCGGCCAGCAGCTTGTCCGCCTCCGCCGCCTTCTGCTCCAGCTCCGCCTGTTTGCGCTGTTTCTCGGCGAGCTCCTGCTGCTTCTTGGCCCGGCGCTCCTCCTCTTTACGCAGCATCTGCTCCAACTGGGTGCGCAGCAGGGAATCGCCCATGCCCAGTTTGTCCATGATCTGTGTTATGTCCCGGCTATAGCGTAGACGTGTGCTCGAAACCAGATCATCGTTGCAGTCCTCCTTGCCCTGGGCGAGTCGATTGAGCACCGACATTTTGGCATCGATTACGACGTAGTTGCTGTTGGGTATGAAGCTATCGCTCTTCTCGTTCAGATAGTGCACCAGAGTGCGCAGGGAGTTCGAGTTGACCTTGGCGTTGATGGCGCCGCTGGCAAAGTCCTGTGACTTCATCATCTGGGCATGGGTGGACTTTTGCTTGCAGACCAGGCAATTCCAGTTCGGATGCGGCAATCCGGTTATTTCCGGCACCACCAGGCCGGAGCAGTTGGTGTCGCGGCAATAGAGGCCCGATATGAAGGCGCCTTTCTCCTGCGAAAAGGTAAACAGAATGACACACCCGTCAAGGGATTAGCATAGGATTCAATCCGAATTAGTCAAGTTATTTGTACACAAAATTTCTGGCATTCCTGTCGAGCTAAAAATAAGCCAAGAAAGATCGCAGATCTATATCTGTTCAGTCCGTCTACGATTCAGATATATATACAATAGATTTTAATGCAGGCAGATCATAAATAAATTGACAAATATATAAAAAAAAACACGAAGCTTATTAAAGAATTCTGCGCTAGAATTTGCCAATTCCCAATTTGCCAGATTGTCAAGAATCCAGCCAGCGAGATAATGCCCCCTCTATCAAGGTTAGACACGTCATCGCTCTACAATTTCCGATTTGACCAAGTTGGTCGAGGCCTTTTGAATATTTTCGCTAATTTGCAAGCCATAAATTATGGGCATAAGTACGACACCAATAAATTAATGCATAACAGAACTTTGAATTATTTCCAAACCAAAAGAAATAAAGATGCTCTCAAGATGGATTCTATTTTTCTTATATGATAGGAATAATTCATATATCTCTGTGTTTTGTTTGCACAATAAAGATTCATGGTAAAGAAAGTTCTTTTTTCGCTACAAAAAGCGAGAAACGTTCGAAAAAGTAGGGTGTTGTTGACGCTAAACGTCCGAAAAAGTAGGAAATTCTGAACGAGTGACATAATTTTTGGTCAAAACAATATAAATGACTTGAAAGAGGCAATACAATCGATTTAGCTATGTTCATCTGTCAATTCAGTTGTCAGTCCAAGTGACAATCAATGGGTCCATCTGTCGATCGACTGTCAGATGATTTGTCAGGCAATCTGTCGTCCATCCTTCAGTCCATTTTTCTTTCTAGCTGTTCTTATCTCCTTCTGTCGATCCATCTATCACTACATCTGTTTGTCCATCTGTCAGTCGAACTGTGTGTCCATCTGTATGCTCAGTTTTAGAGTTAACTTATTTCAAAACTTGAGATAGACCTTTTTTCGGAGAATATGAATCATATATGTTGGAACCGGTGCAATAGGCCTACTAATAAAGCTTTCTTGCAACTAAATGTGGGGTTTGCCCATTATTACTATGTTTAACTAACTCTTTGTTTTTAAATTATATTTTTTTATAAGCTTTCTTATGTTCTAGTAATCCGGTAATTTTCAAGACTATTAACCTACATGAGGATAAGACATACATCATTAAAGATCATTCTTTACCATCTTGTTTTTCTCTTATTATTTTCAACCAATTTGTCGTAAGATGCATGATGTCTTTAAACTTATTAAAATATCTCTTGAATCCTTTGATTACAATATCAATATATCTTCCAGTTCGACTCATAAAAGATTATAAAGAATCCCAAAGAAAACCCTGTCCAACATGTCTTTAGCTTAATACTTATATTGAAGATATATGTATATATTATATTAACCTACCGCCTCAACACTAATACCTTTTTCCAGTTCATATTCCATTTGTCCCGACTTCTATATATTTCAACAAATAATATTACCAATTTCTACCCAAAAAGTTCTCAAAAATCTGCCAACCAAATTTCCTTGTGATATAAAAATACCTCCGATATAAATCGTAAATCTCTAAGATTCTGTGGCCCTTTAAAATCGGCAAAAAACAAGTTCAATGAACCGATTGAACTTGGTTCATAGAGTGGGACACGCCTTCATTCCTTAACCTCCTGCTGCCACTCGACCCATTTGACGCCCACACGCCGGATAGACAAATGATGTACTTAAGCGCCATGATGTAGTTTTTGGCAATTATTTGAAACATTCTCAAAGACATTAAATGGTTTTTATGATTGGACAGCAGTTTGTAAAAGTATTCATAGATCGGGCCAGATAGAGAACGGAATGTCAGATTTCGTTCCTCCTCCTCCATCTATCTATCTATCTATCTATGTATATGCATGCGTCTGTCTTACTGTGGCCCTGGCCAAGAAAAAATCTATTTACACATTCGCTTCTTTATAGACATAATGCGACTATATATACATACATATATGCATATATGTATATATGTTTATATATATACTATATAGGAGAATGAAATGTGCCAATAAAAAAATTAAAAGTCATAAAACGCGCGACAAACAACTGACAAACAACACATTGAGGCACAAACAGGTGTGGTGAGGTGAGGTGGGAAGAGGTGTGTTGTGGTGTGTTGTGGGAGGTGTGTTTTGGGAGGTATGTTGTGTTGTGTCTAACACAACACATTGAAAGCATGTTGATCAAAATCGGTTGAAAACAGGAAGGAGCAGCTGTTCTCTTTTAACTAGTCGAAAACTTATACACTTCATAAAAGCGTAAAAAGCTTAAAAAAGCAACCTTAAAACATCGAAAAACAATATTGTTGTTTAAATATTTAGCTTGGACATATATCAGAGCTCAAGTATACCAAATTTTAGAAACAATTATTAAGTATTTAGAAAGTTATGAGCCGATGTCAGAGCCGCATTTCGAAATATAAAAAAACATAAAATAAACTCAACAAATTTCGCAATTTTTATATCTTGATGGTTCAATTTTTATGAACTACATCCGAAAATATTTTTTGGCCTTATAAATATTATGCGTATTTCCATCATATTTTCGTACACTAAATTTTTACAATCGTTTTTGAACTTAAGATATGCAGATTTTGCATGATTCTATCGTAAAATTCTTTGATATGCAAATTACGAACACTCCGAACAATATCAAAAAGTTAGGAGGTCAAGTTAATGTTTTGTTTATTGAAAAGTAGTTTAATTAAGATCATAAAAATGTAGTATTTATGCATAAATATGAAGGACAGAACCATAACAAGTGTATTCAATGAAAATCGTGGGGCACAATGAGACTACCAAAAACACCCTATAATCATTACAGGATCAATGCACTCATTTAATTTTTGAAGATGAAACTTCGAAATTTACCCATAAAAAACAAAACAAAAAAAAAAAAGATCCTTCAAATGGATTTGATTTTTAATCTTTTCATTGAGATAAACAATTGATATGATATGATATGATTTGTCTTTGGTCCAAAAGTACCCCAAGTAAGTGTATAAAGAGCATAATATAAACAATGTCCAGCGGATGCGGATATATGCACGTAATATGTTTAGGATGAGCTATAAAAACAGCTACAAATACATGTATAATTTTAGATACATATATGGAGACATTTTCAGGTGCCGAACACAAATATTTACATTTCGAGATACGTTTTATTTTTTGAAATATAGATATACCATACAAGAGGGAAGTTTTTAGGGTAAGTTAACTAAGTAGTTCAAGAGTTAAGTAGGAAGCTAACATATGCATAAGACATAGAGCGACTGTCTAAAGTTTTTTGAAATAGATTTAGAATATACCATTATATACACTATGTTAAATTTCGAAACACACCATTTAAACTAGATGAAGTAAAGGAAGAGTATTTGTAGAGTTTCTGTTCGTAAACGCAAAACTAATCGTTCCCATCTGGAGATTATTATTATGGTATGGCCTAACAACCCTAACGGGTCAAAGCCTGAAGCACTTTATTTCGCGTTCCTTCGCTGAAGAACTTTATTACTTGGATATCAAATCCTACGCCACAACCTAGTTTAGGAGGGTCATACCTATCGAACTCACGCCTCTTGTTTTGCGGGACAGTACGCTATCCACTGTTTTACCGAGGCCTCGTAAACCATATAGAGATAACTCCATTTATTAATATGCATATAAGTAACAGCCAGCATGGTTCTACGATAATAAAGATCAGGATCAGGACGGAAGATTGCCAATTTCTCATACAATAAATGGTATCTAGATCTTTCTTAGTGCAACAGCTTCATACGATTGTTAGTCACTTAGTTTCATATTCCACAGAGAGATCCCCTATATATTATTATTATATGGCCATAACAACCCTATCGGGTCAAAGCCTGAGGCACTATTTTCCATCATTCTCTGCTTCCTTCACTGAAGAACTTTTTTATACGTGGGTGGTTTTCAAATCCTACGCCACAACGCCCTCCTAGGAGGGCCATACCTATCGACATGAGCGGGACTCGAACTCGCACCTCTTGTTTGGTGGGACAGAGCGCTATCCACTGGTTCACTGAGGATATCAAGTGTAATATGTACCCTGCACCTGTTCAAGACAGAACTTGACTGAAGTTGAACTGATAAAAGCCATATATACCAAGTATGATATATATTCTGCATATAGAGTATCTCGCAGTCGACTAGACCTCTTTGCCAGATCATCTGCTAAGACATAGAATGAAAGTTGTAAATCGAATCATTCGACTCTTAGCGCAAATTTTGTGCGCCAACTTTTCGTCCGGCCCTCGCTTGTTTTGGAGCCTGGCGTTTATATTCAAAATTCAGAAATATTTTCATGCAAATTAAAAGCTTTTTTGGAATCCGAATATTTATTTGTGATTTAATTGAATTGCTTTGCTGTTAAAAATAAACGCCCGCAAATTGTTGTTTTCTTCTCTTTGGGCTTTGCGCGTTTTGCACTTTTCCCCACTTGCCACTTGCCACTTGCCACTTGTTGCGCCTGGAAAACTCTTTGAAATTTATGGCCGCCGCCAACAAAAATATAATAACAACATCACAATAATAATAACTTTTTGTTGTTGTTGTTGTTGCTGTTGTTTAATTGCTTTCGGATGGATTTGTATGGCCAGAGGATATCCCTAATGTAAGATTTCATTCTTTGTTTTCGCCTGCAACAAACAGCAAATAAAATAATTCCGACAATTGGGTCTTTGTCATTGATGGATCTGGGCTATATGTTTAAAGAGCCCCCCTCCAGTCAATAGCATGCCCCGATCGGAAATCGTAAACTTGGCGAATTAGTAGAAGTTTCGCAATGCGAAGCGGAAAACCAAAGTATATTTGGTTTCTTAAATATTTTTGTTAGATTTCTATTTTCCATAGAACATAAAATTTGGTATGCAAATTTTTTAGAAATTTTTAGAAAATCTCAAGATATAGCTACTCTGAAATTTCAAGTGATTTTTTTGACAAAAACTTCTTGTTGATTCTACTGTTTTTCGGGGAAAATACTTTTGTAACTAAAGTTTAGTTAATTGATTTGATTTTCAAAGTGACTCATCCTTTGCTATATATAAAATTTACAGTGTGACACCATTATTGGTTCTTAGTAGGTTCTTAACAAAGCTAATGACGAAACAAGATAGAGTGCTGCATTTGATAACGCTGATATTCTGATCTCTGTTAGGCATTTAGAATCGCATAGAACAGTCACAAACACACTTATAACTTTAAGGGACTTGCGCCAAACTCAGCGTCTACCACAATTCCGATCAATGCGTTTTCAGATTTTCTAGTAAATAACTTCTATGTATGTAATCCGATAACTCTGAAATTTTTAGTGTGAGCTGAAAACACTTTAATACATTTAATTTCCTCATTTTACAATTTTCCAAATGAGATCATCATATAAAAAACCTTTATTAATTTGAATCAATAGATACTTTTGTGATCGAAATATTTTTTGATTTTTAAACTATTATTCTATTTTATTGGAAGAGCCTATGAATAATATTCAATTGTTCCGAAATTTTCAGCGTGAGCTTAATAAACTTAACATCCCCCATTTAGCCTTCCTTAAATGAGATCAAGATATAAAAGGTACTTATTCCTTTTAATCAATATATTCGATTAATCCATTATGTTATAGGCGTTTTCCAAATTGGATCTCAAAAGTTCGTCAGAATAGACAATGTTAACTTTATTGTCAGGAATTAACATGTAAAACAATAGTCTTATAATAATGTATTATTATTTAATTGATTTCAAGTTCTACGTCACAACCCAGTTTTTCTAAGAGGCCTATCGACATGAGCGGGACTCGATCTAGCACCTCTTGTTTGGCGGGCCAAAGCGCTATACACTGGTCCGCCGAAGCCCCAATGATCCCAACTTTAGAGCGTAGCTAATAACTAAAGTTAAGGATCTCTGCAGACCCTCTTAAAGAGTAATTAATTTCCTTGCTGGAAAGGGTTTTGCTAAGTATCTTATACATTTGTGTGCTATAATCCACAATATGCTCAAAATATTATTATTTTTATAATCATATTATAATTTATTATGTTTGCTGAAAATCCCATACCGTCATTGTCATTAAGTAACTGTAATTAAGTACTATCCAAACAAATTCGTACATAATTTGTATATTTTTACATCCTAATTGTAGGGCAGATGATCTTCCAAGCAATAAATATCAGACTGTTTTTAATATTTTATGGAAGAAATGTGTTGAGATAGATTGGATGTGTGTGTGTTTTTCCACAAATTTTCGAACAACAGATTTGATAAACTGCAGATTTACGATATTATTTTGCCAGTTAACTGAAACTGCAATTGCGATTGCAATTGCAAGTTATGGCCCAGAATTCTCACAGTTTTGGCCCACTTGATTGAGTGGCCAACAAATTGGCATATTTCATCTAGAAATTTTACGTTATGCCCCCTACCCGGCACGGAACGCCCCTCCGACCGGTCCCAGCAGCCCGATGGATCCGATGATTGATGCGGCAGCTGTGCAAACTAAACTGCGACTACTTAACACTTGTTCCCCGACGATTGTGTTTGTTCTATTTGCTCTATTTTTCTATTTTTCTATTTTTCTATTTGTGTTTGGATTTGGATATCTATTCGAGTTTGTTTGTTTTCTTTTTGGCATTTGGGTTTTTGATTAAATTTGTAAAATAAGTCTTTTCGGGGCTCGTGTAGTGCGCTTTATTTTTCCGGATTGAGTGCGAAAGACGACTACATATGTGTCTCCTTGGGTAGAAATTTTATTAATTGCAATTAACTTTACGTCTAATTGCACTCTATATTGGTCATAAATCTGAACTTTCTTATAACGAGTTATAACAAAGATGTAAATGTTCATATCATATACAAAAAGCTAAGGTGGAACCGATGGTCTATTTGTTTCCAACATTACAAAAGAGTTAAAACGTTGTGCTTAGTTGTTCTAAACAGTTAAAATATTTCGAATCAGCGATAATTACTATGGGGCTTCGGTGGACCAGTGTATAGCGCACTGTACCACCAAACAAGAGGTGCGAGTTCGAGTCCCGCTCATGTCGATAGACATGACCCTCCTAGAAAAACTAGGTTGTGTCGTGGGATTTGAAATCCACCCACGTAAAAAAAGTTCTTCAGTGAAGGAAGCAGAAAAAAAGACAAATAGTGCTTCAGAATTTGACCCAATGAGGTAGTTATGGCCATATAATAATATAATAATAGTTACTATGGACTTTTGACTAAACCGCAAGTCTGTCAGACCTTCTGTCTGCCCCTTAAGGATATCCACAAAGCCATTCTTTGTATCTTGAAACTGGCGCCATCTAACAAGACTATTCTAGTCAATTTATTTTATATCCAAAACCTAAATGTCAATAACTATTAGCACCTTCACTAAAGTCGAAATTTATCTCTTTTCTTAATAATATTACCACTTCAAGACACCTAAGTTCAGTCTATAGAAGTTATATGCTTTAAATTAGATTTTTAATCGTAAAAATCCGTTTCAAAAAGCTTCTTCATAAAATATTTCATTTTCTCTTCTTCCCAATCTATTAACTCGATCCCTAGCTTTTCAATTTGTCTTAGACTATTTGATATTTTAAACAAATCTTTGGCTGAGCTCATATTCATATTCACATTTTCTAAAAAAAAACGTCCTCTACAAAACCTTTCTGAACAAGTTTCTCTTTAGAAAAGTTTCCGCTTTCCTTGGAATAATGAAACCAGTAATAATACTAATAATACTATCGATATAATATACTTATTTAGAAGGCACGAAATTATATCTTAGAGTATAGTAAACATTTCTCTGTATTTGTAAATAATTTCTGAAACTTTAGGTGAAGATATAGATTAAAGTTTTATGTATTGAGTTTTTAATTTTTATCAAACAGTGTCGAACTAGTTAAGCTACACTACTTCTAAGATTCATGTGTATCATAATTAATGAAGATTTTGGATATTCTAATCTACTGTTTAACCCTTGAAAGAAAGTTACATTACATTTTTGTGGAAAAAATTGAAGATTTGTCTTTCATCAAGTTTTTGTCCTGATTTGCCAAATAATTTAGTGAAAATTGTCAAACTTGTGAGAATTTAAGCTCCAATAAAACCTATTTTCTTTTCTCTGGAATTGTATAATATTTCATGATCAACTTTGGGAAAATTTAAGTACCCTCTGAAATCTTTTTGTATCATGTACTATATGGTACCAAAATTGGGTACTATTGATTTTCTTGGGCTGTCGGAGAAATTTTTCGAAATTATGCAAAATTTTCTCAATTTTTTTATATCTACAAGAAACTTTGGAGTATTTAAGATCCTGTGAAATCTTTCTTTAAATTTTCTATAAACAAGTTTTGTTTTCAATCGATAGCTTTTCTGAAATTTTCAGTAGATCTGTTGGGCTTATAAAACACTAATTTCCATTTTACTTTAATTGTAATATTAGGAATTTTGATTGCTTCCTGCAGCATAAACCTACGTTCCGCAGAACTACGTATAAAACTCACCGTTGAGTCGGAGCAACGTGGGCATTTGCAAGTGAAACCCTTCTTCATTTTGAGGAACAGATGTCGTGCGATGTTTCCCGTGAAGAGTTTCGTGTAGGTTGTGGTAATCTCCTCGCCCTCAAGGATATCGACTGCGGCACGGACTATCATGTTGTTGGTCTTCTCGTCGAAGGTGTAGTACGAGTTGGGAATGCAATCGTGGTTCATGACCCCGAACAGTGGATAGAGGGCGCGATAGTTGAACTCCTGATTGTCGGTGGTCCGATCGGTGGTCTTGTCGAACCCGTTCGTGCGCAGCACGGCGACGGTGCGGTTCATGATCTCCACCAGCTTCTTGTCGGTGGGAAAGTTCTTGAAGCATTTGGCCGCGTTGCGCACCTCGGTGCGATGATTGTTATCCAGATTGGCCTGCAGGCAATAGATCAAATCCCGCTGATCTTTGGTCAAGTTAATGGCGCGCGCCACGCACAGTAGACGGATTATCACGGAATTGGCCACGTCCGGCTCGTTGGGACCCCACGATTTGAACATATCGCAGTCGGTCTTGTGCTGCTTCTTCTTGGCGCACAGAGCGCAGACGGGCAGGCCGCAGCCCTGGCGGCACATGAAGCGCGTGTCGGGCAGCATCTTGAGGCAGACGCTGCAAGCGTTCAGCGAGTCCTCCTCGTGGGCGGCCAATCCAATGAGCAGCGGACTATCCTGAAAGATGATCTCGCCGCGCTTCAAATTCCGTGTGGCCATAACACCGCGGCCGGCAATCTTCGAGACGCCGATCTCCCAGGCGGGATCCTTATCCTTAAACGGCGCCAGGTGCAGGTCCAGCAGCTCCGATGTGCGTTTCGGGCAAATCATTTTCTGTGTGTTGTTTGTATAATGAATCACTTGACACTCGATTACAACTGAACGACGGAGCACACAAAACAAAAACAAATAAAAAGTATTGCAAAAAAATCTGTTCAGGAAATTTTCTTTTCAATTTGCAACTTTTTTCCACAATTTTCAATGTTATTTGATTTCTCGTGTTTCGATTTAGGATCACTTTTTTTTTAGCGCGTATTTCGCGGCTGCCGTTTGCAAACTGTCGCCGTTTTCCAGTTTTACATGATTTTTATGTGAAAAATCGGAAAATGCCTCGCAGAAAAACCGAAAATTCTTTCAGCTTTTCGGCTGCTCCCACGATGCGATGTGGCATTGCGAGCAGATCACGAGCAGGGGGCCAGGCGTGGCGCGGCGCGTTGCGGTGGGGCGGAGCGGAGTCGGGGGCGGCGAGAAGCCAGAATGATGAACATGAACAAATCGTAGAGGCTCTTAATGATGACACTAGCCAACAAATTTCGGGGTGTTTCCCCAAATTGTGCAGTTGTATTTCGTTTATGCTTCGGATATTCATTTTCAGTAGCCCCGAAACTTTGGGAAATTTTTGAAAATTGTGTGAAAAACAGATGAAAAGGAATAATCTACATGTAGGGAACTCCGTCGGATATCTAGAAAAGCTGCTCCACCGAGGCCCCTAGAACTATCTATATATGCCATATTAGAGGCTAAACTATCATAAATTGTGTTTATTTTGATAAAAAATTGATTTCCAAATTTAAATAAATCATTTTCAATTGGTTTTGAAAGCTCTACATATATATTTTTCCTTTTTATTTGATTGACATATATAGCCGATATGCCCAGGTCCGTCTGTCTGTCTGTCAGTATGAACTCTTCAATCTCGAAGACTACAAAAGTTAGGGACTACAAATTTGTCATTTCGGATGTAACAAACGCAAATCAAGTTTATTTTGAATTTTGGATGCAGCGACCCATTCACCCGATAATCTATAAGCACTATTTCCTTTGAAAAGACTAATTTTCTTGCATTCTATAGCTATGACTTCCAATATTGATTGTTTAATGAATCCTAACTGCAGAATGAAGTTTTCCAAAATTGTAAGACATTCCTCTATTTTTCCGGAAAGTGATGAAACATGTATAATAGCCACAATGAATGTCCCACTGGAATAAAATTTGGTATGTAGGATTAGGAAGCATTCACAATAGTTCCGTCAAATTTTATTTTCATTTAAATGTGATCCCATATCATAAAACTATCCAAGAAATTTCAAAGCGATCAATCAGTCAGTGTGTTTTTTATTGCCATAACAACCCTATCGGATCACATTTATTGTCCTTATTACTGCTTCCTTCACTGAAGAACGTGGATTTCGTGGTGGATTTCAAATCCTACGCCTCAACCTAGTTTTTCTAGGAGGGCAATGGCTATCGAAATGAGCGGGACTCGAACTCGCATCTCTTGTTGGGCGGGACAGTGCGCTGTGCACTGGTCAACCGAGTCCTCTTAATGTCTCTACTATTACCCAATTTTTAATGAGTCCACCAATCTGTCTATTTATTGGTCTGTTTATGTGTCAAGGGTAGGCCTTGCTCTATCTATCTGTATATCTGTCTATTTATCTATCTGCCTGTCTATCTCTCTATCTGTCTATCTATCTGTCTGTCTATCTGACTGTCCATATGTATGTCTATCAACCTGTCCGTCTATCCGTCTTTCTATCTGACTATCTATCCGTCCATATGTATGTAGATCTGTCTATCTATCGGACTGTCGATATGTCTGTCTATCTACCTGTCTTCCTATTTGTCTTTCTATCTGTTTGTATAACTGTCTTTATATTCATCTGTCTGTCTATCTATTTACCATATTTATCTGCCTGATGGTTTGTCTTATCATTAATTCATCTGTCTATCCAGCATATGTGTCTGTCTATCTATCTATCTACCTTTCTATCTAATTGTCCATCTATCTGTATTTCTGTCCGGCTTTATCTAAATAATTCTAAAAAAAAAGTGCTCTCAAAGGATCACACTTTTGCTGTGGAGTGTTTTAGTAATAATGACGAAGATGGCGACGATAATTTCGAATTGATGGCTGATGATAGCATGGGAATATTACAAAAAACTACTCAAACTGCCCACCCAGGTGATTCGAACGAGTGCGAACCGCTTTCGGATGTGCCAAATGCCGCTGAATGGGTTTGGGAATTAAGGCGAAAGTGCAGCGGCTACACCTACGCCCGAGTCCAAATATCTTTCGCTCTCGACGGCCCCCGATGGCCCCATGCGGGGCCCAACACACACGGATCGTGACACATCTTAAAAGGCAAAAACGGATTACAAGTGTTAAGCGCATAAGATCTGGCAAGATTAACGGGGCCACAGTCCATAGCTGACAGCGGCGGCTGCGAGTGTCTATCGCTGGATGCGATGGATGCGATGGATGCGATTGATGTGCTTTAAAGCCAGACCGAACACAGATCCGGACAACAGTGTTGACCACGTTTGCCCATATATATAATAAATTTTCCATACATGTTTCTTTTCATTTCTAAAAAGTTAAGAATTTTATTTTTAAAAATTTTGATTATTTTTTAAATTTGAAAAACATTGAAAACATTTTAATTTTTTTCCGAACCATTCGAATTAGCTGTATCTTAAATACTATATAATGTATTTAGGAATCAGATTGCTCGAAATAATTTCTATATTATCACATTTTTTTATATTTTTCGAGCTAGATTTGAAAGACGAATGCTCCATAATCAAAGATTCGCAGATCCCCAAAGATACCTTCAGAATGGTCCGTGTGTCTATCCGCGTCTATACCAGTCCCTCAGTTGACCTATCGTAATGAAACTTGGCACATAGACTTCTATCAATATTTCTTAAATATTAAGAGAACTTTCGCAAGTTAGTCAATTGCTCAAGAACTATAATCGATATACATAATTTTTTAATGAATATTATTAGTAAAGATTATAAAGATTATCTTCAGTATACCAAAAATTTCATATTCTCTTCGAAACGTTATAACAGCATAGTGCCACTTGACCTGTCGATATCATATCAATTTAAAAGCTTTTTGTAAATAAATTCTTTACTTGGGAGCACCAAGAATTATTGAAGCATATCTTCTGCGTTTATCGGTCAATCACATTGAAATTTTATTGATGGATAGATAATAAGGAAATACTAAAGTATATGTAAATTAAAAGCACTAAATCGATAAACATAGAAAATATTGACAGTTCTAGCTATTGGCAGCTTCTAAAATGAAACTGAAACTTTCCATCCAATATTAAGAACAAAATCCGAATAAATTGTTAATACAATAAAGTTGAATTCGGTTAACCTATAGAAGATGGTTAAATATTGAATTGTAAAAAAAAAAGATAGAAAGCTACAGCCGACTGAGCGAAACCCGTGATACATGATACCATTTAGTTACGATATTTTCCGATTGTTCTAAAATGTTTAGGATAGCTTTACAAACCCAAATTCAAATTCATGTTAAGAACTGCACGATTTATTAATATATATTTTTCTTTTGAGCAACAATCGAGTTCCAAATTCCCAGCAATTAGCTATAGCTACATATCGTTGTCTTCTAGCTAAAGTGCCAACACTGTTGTGCAGTTTGTGCGCGGTTGAATGTCTGAAATGCGACGACGACCAGCAGTTGAATGGACGACTGGGTGTACGGGTGTACTGGGTGTACGATTCTACGGTTGAGGCATCTTCACGGATTTTGTGCAATTTGTGACAGGCTGCTGGAGTTGGGCCAAAAAAGCATTGCCACTGCGCGCGGAGTACTCGGACACGTGCGGGCGGAGGAGCAGGTGGCAGTTGGGTTAAAGCACCGGGAAGCCTACAAGTAAATCATTCGACATTCCTGTTGAAAATCTCTTGCTCCTCAGCTCAGATACTTCGATACCTTTCCGACGTTCGAACAAATGATGACCAATTAATGACTGATGTTCGCCCGACATTGGACATGGCATACGCCCGAAATTGTCAACCGACTCGACTGAGCCAATTACTGAGGCCTGAGGTAATCTGGGAAATATAGAATAGGTATATATAGATAGCTATATGTTCGAAATACATTCATAATTAGCTGTGATTAATGATGCTAGCGCTGATAAGTATGAAGTTTTATATTATATATTGTAGGTATGTAGATTTGTGGCTTAAGGTCAAGATACTGCAGTTTACGAGGGCAGTTTCTAAAAATATATAATATGATACACTAGTCGGGAGTATTATGAGGTTGTCAGTGAATGGGTAAGGTATAATACAATATTAGATAGTTAATAGGTATATATTATCTGCATATATTCGATATAGGGTGTTGATTGAACTATGCAGAGTTCCATTCAATATGCCTTATTTTCCCAAAAATTGATAATAGCTGATTAATGATTTCTCTTATTATTATTATCCATGGATTTATTGCTCTTTTCGTAGTAAAAACGGAATATATATTAGATAGTTGGAAAAATATTCGAAAAGAAATAATTATATGGTTATATCAACCCTATCGGGTCATAGCCTGAAGCAGTATTTGTCTGTAAATCTTAAGCCCAAGGGGAATTTGAACCTGCGATCTAGCAAATACTTACCAAAAGGAGAAAAATAGCAGATAATTTCGAAATTTGACGAAACGAAAAAAAAGGAAGAATGTAAAGAGTGCCAAAGAGCTGAGATATAAAAAAATGAGGATCTGGACCAAGTTCAATAATAATAAAAGTGAGGGATTAGTCAGCATTACCCGATATTGACCCATGGAATATCAAGCTGGGAGAGGATCGTAGCGTTGTCGTGGTATGGGCAGGATCCTGAGCACATTGTTTGGTAACCTTGGGATTATTCTGTGCCCCAAAATTAGACTTCCTATATCCTAGTAGATGGCTAGAACGGTAGTTTTTATTTTGAAAAACCTCCCTATCAACCCTCTCTTTAGCTAGCTACACTTTTCACAGGGGATTTCATCGTAAGATTGGATTCCTTTAATGTTTCGATAAACGACATTCGATTTACTAAATTGGAGTCAAATGTTGTGTGCTTTTTTCTATTTAATTCTAAAATTCCTAGAAAGATTACAATTTTCATTATTTTCCATGTGTCTTTTCTATAAACAAACTGTTTAATCTTAGTTCGTGCTTAATCATGTAAAACAAAATAGTGTATATACATTATAAGTAGTTGCTATATATTGATCCGTTACAGTTGCCTATATAAATCAACTCAGTCTGACTCAGAACAAGTCAGTTTATATCGTTCCTCCCAAGCGAAAGCAAGCATGTTTCTGGCAAAGATTTTCTTGATTTGCGCATTCATTGCGTTTGCCCAGGGCACACCGCAAGGATTCGGCGCCCCCAACCAGTTGGCAGGAGCCGATTTGGAGGAGGCGCACAGTAGGCTGCGGCAATCTTTAGCCACGCTAGCAGCTGGCTCTGAAGGACCCCATTACAGGTGAGCTTTACAAATGATTCCCCCTCCCGAAATGTGCGGAAAATGTGCAAAGTTTTCCCTTTTTGTTTTCAGTGTTTCCAAGATTAATTCGGTGACTCGACAACTCGTGGCGGGCGACTTGTACAATTATAATGTGGAATTACAGGACAACAAGGGTGGTTCCAAGACGTGCAATGTTCAGATCTGGCACAGATCTTGGCTGGAGAACGGCAATGAAGTCACATTCGATTGCCCCAACGAGCCGAAACTGAATAGATCCCATGCTTAGATGATCAGTAATTAAGTTAATTGCAATCTCAATAAAGTTGAATTTGAGTTTAGTTCATCTAAGTCTACTATAATCTTTACAAGATAGCTAAACCCATAGATCGCAAAACAAGTGTATATTAGTTATCTGGAAATCGGATGTACCTATCTTACAGGCTGAAGGAATATGTATTTGATCATAAAGTCTATGTATACATATGATTCTTTTGATATAATCTCCCATTGGGGACACTCGATTTCAGTCTGATTTTCGGGGTATAGATGAAAATCGTCTGAGGGGACCCTTACTTCACAATCCAAAAAATTTCAAAAAAATGTTTTCCATGATATGATTAAAATTTGAAAGAGGATCGAATTTAAATCATAAATCATGTACAAAATGATATAACAAGTCAAAATCGGTTCGGTTTTAACCAAGTTATAATAGTTTGGAATATGCCCCTATGGGACATTATTCGCATGTAACATGTAAAATTTTACTCGATTTTGGGTCGATTTTTGGGTGAAAAATGAAACCCATTTGCGGAAGTTTTCAAGTTGTTTTTTATGCTAATTTTGATCAAAGAAATGGAAAAAACATAAAATTTTGAGTTTTTATTTTTCAAAATTTTTTCAAAACACAGGGGGGACCCTTACTTCAAAATCCAAAAAATTAAAAAAAAAATTTTTTTTAGGGAATCGAATAAAATTTGAAAAAGGAACGAATTTGATTCAAAAATCATGAACAAAATGGTATAACAAGTCAAAATTGGTGCAGGTTTGACAAAGTTATGATCGATCGAAATTTCCCCCACAGGACATTTTGCATTTTACATGTTAAAATTTTAGGGCGTTTTTTGGGTGAAAAATGAAACTTACTTGCCGAAGTGCTAAAATTGTTTTTAAGGCCAATTTTTATCGCAGAAATAATCGATTATTTCTCATACTAAACGCTCTTTAGGTATGAACTCGACTATCCAAAAATCTGTAGGATGGTGGTTTTTCATCACCTCCTAGAAGACTTGGCTAGCTTTTGTTTATTTTCAATGTGAGCGATAAGTGAACTAAGTAGGGCTTTAAGAATATTAAATTTCAAAGATACATCATAAAGATCCCTGACTTTAAATTCATAAGCCCCCCATGTTGCCCCGACTTTGCGTTTATTCTATGAACACCTTGAACCGTTGGCGTTACCTTTGAGCACGTTGATCAATTTCACATATAATACATATTATAATCAGTATATATATATATAGGCCACTCTCTGTATACCTGTCGTATATGCATTTGATAAGACCCCAAAGAGCAGCCTATATATAGGCGTTATTCACCTACGATTAAGTCAGTTTATTTTTGGCAATCGCAGATTTCAGCTGGAGGCCCAACATGTTCCTGGCAAAAATATTGTGCATTTGCCTGGCTTTCGGGCTGGTCAGTGGTTACTCCCGATTAGTCGGCGGCAATCGAACCCTGAGCGGCAAGGAGCTGAATCTGGCCAAATTTAGACTCCAAGAATGTCTATATAAATTGTCAGCTGACAATGGACCAAGCTATATGTAAGTTATTGATAATAAAATATATACAATATATAGTATGTTATTTGTAATATATATGTGTTTTTTGACAGTATTTCTGAAGTGGTATCGGTTCAGGCACAGCTCGTTGCTGGATCGTTATATAAGTACAATGTGCAGCTTATTGATAAGACGGGCCTGAGAAAGCTGTGCCATGTGGAAATCTGGCTGAAATCTTGGATAGTTGAGGGTCTGCGCCTACGCATCGAGTGTCCCAATGAAGCAACAGTTATTATGTATCATAATATCTAAGTGAATATGTGTGGATTTGCTCAGTGAGTTTCTAATTTATAAGGAAAAGAATGAAAATACAAATGGTTTTGACTCTTTGGACTTTTCTTTTAACTGCAAAAAACTGATGAAAATCGTTTGGAACGTAGGAAAATGGAGTGTAGCAACAGGAGACAGATCTTACGACATGGAGAGGTCATCTGTGCCAAGGACGTTTGGATTGATTCTGAAAATTTTTGATGAGTTTGCCAGAATCATGATGATTTATATATATATCAAGTCGTAGGACTCTCTTTAATATTCGGAGTTTCCAACAGCTCCAGAAATTTTAAAGCTCAGGAATGCTGTTGTCATTGGCCTATTTATATTTTCAGGCAATCTTTTGAAGCATTCCTTTGAGCCCGATAGACGCTTATAAGCTTGGAGTTCGTGGATGGACTCGAGTCCTTCCTGAATATTCCTGGATGAATAGGCTACTCTTCTTCTTTGTATTCTTGGTCGTGTTCCAAAATTGGCTCTCAGGGCGGATAATCATCACTGTAAACTTTAATCAATCCTCCCCAATTAAATCAGAAATTATTCAACCTAACAAGAATATGCATGTCTATTCTAGATATTGTAGGAAATTAAAATTTAAAAATGCTAATAATAATGGATTTATTATTCCTAGGTTCAATGTGGTTCAATTTTTTGTTGGTAGATCTATCCAGATCATGGTACTATATGTTTGTGAAAATAACACAATCGTTTCACGAGAATTTAGTTGATATTTTGTCAACAGATTTGTCTAGTTGCAATTAGCAGATTATTTCGATGGGAGAAAAGCAGGTGAAAAGATTTTTCGGGCAAATATAATAAATAAATATAGATGTGTATTAACGGTACTTGCGCTATAGAGGTGTCTGCATTATTTTCGTGTAAGTAATCACGTGCCCCCCGAAAAGATTCCCAGTATTTTGCCAAATAATATCACACACATTTATTTTGATTGAAAAGAACAACTTGCGAATTGATTAACACCCGTGTCGCCAATGGATCCTGTTGGGACGGATGAACGGATGGTCGGACGGAGAGACCAACGGACGGGAGGACGGATGAGTCGATGTCACCCGCTGCCACCCGCGGTTGGACGCAAAGAGGTCGCAATTTGGCTGGCAAAACATTGGCAATGCGAAAGATTTTCACTGCCGACAACTAATGCCAACGGCTGAAAAAGAAAACAAAAAAACAAAAAAAGCTAAAAACCAAAAACCAAAAACCAAAAAAACAACTTTAATTTAATAAAATGTGTAGAAATAAATGCCAAACAAATCAAGCGAGCGACCCGTGTTATGAATTGCGATTGTAAAAACATCATGCAGAATAGCAACAACATCATAATAATGTAATAAAATTTGAAAATCGCGAATACCTTGCGAAATAGCTTCAGGCCCAAGCAGCAATCCCAAATCGTTGGCGCTTTCACGCGTTTGGGTCGCGCATCGCTGGGAATATAGAATTTGGCGCCATCGCCAAGATCCATCCATAGCTGCGTTTGTCGCTCTAATGGGCCCCCAGCCCAGCACGCATCTCGCCCAGCACGCATCCCGAGCAGCAGCACTTCCGCTCTTTCTCGCTCTCCAGCCTTGCCCAGCCATGGGACAGAAGACACAACGAATCGCGCATACGCCCCATTTGCCCCGAGGGGCCCAATGGCAGCCCCCAGACCAGAGACCTTCCTTTCCATAGTCGTCATGTGCTTCCGCTGCTCAGAAATGCACTAAATATGCAAAATGATATACGTATAAGTTAAGCATGAGTGACTAGCAAATACCCTGGAAGTGATATCAATATGATCAACTGACTTTTGAGCAGCGTTTGCCACAGTTTATTATTATTATATGGCCATAACAACCCTTTTGGGTCAAAAACTGAAGTGTTTTTTCCTATTATCTCTCCTTCCTTCACTGAAGAACTTTTTTTTACGTGAGTGGATTTCAAATCCTACGCCACAACCTAGTATTTCTAGGAGGGTCATGCCTAAAGGCATGAGCGGGACTCGAACTCGCACCTCTTGTTTGACGGGACAGTGTGCTATCTACTAGACCACCGAAGCGCCCACAGTTTGACAAGCCCAAATTATTGGCTTGGTCTAAACTCCTTCTGAAACCCCCTCTAGTGCCATTCAATAGGGTACAAGATACATAAGATACCCCAACATTTGTTGTACTTCCGCCTCCACTCACCGAAGCAGATGATATTATCGCTTTTTGTATTGTAGAACACCCAAAAATTGCTCCATAATGGTCAGGATTGAGCCATGTCCGACTCTCTATCTGCCTCTCTGTCGGTTCCAAGTCTTTTAACAACTTCTTCTTTTGCCAAGACGCTTAACATTTCTCGAAACATTTTGAATCGGTTCATTATATCATACAGCTCACAAACAACTGTCAGACGGGTTTGCTCATATTTTCAATATTTTTCAAGCTTCTGTTATTTTACTAGTTATATGTCTAAATCTCATAACATCAAACAACCTATCAAATTTTAAAGCGATCGTCCCATTAAAATCAGTTTTAAAGATTCCCAAGACATAGCGAATCTACCCGTTTTAAGAATCTTCCACAATTATAGGGTATTTTAGTAGCAACCGTATGTAGACCGCGTGGGCTGCATCCAACAAATTGCTGTAAATGCCCAAATACAACAAGTAAGCATGCTGAATGACTGGCCATAACGACTATTAGTTACTCTATAATTAATGAAAAATGCTTTAGGCTTGCATATACCCTAAAGTATAAGCAATTTGTCGTAAAAGACGGGCTTTTAGAATCGAATGGAAATAACTTTCAGTCGCAATAGTGTTAATATTTATAAAAAATTAAGGTACAGTAGCATTATTTTATATTATAGTTGAAAATATTGATATAAAATAACATCTGCAAAATAGACTTCTACAACCGAATCCTTTCAATTCAATAAGCTACCGGTAATATTTTATATATTGCTCATATATTATAGATATTGATTACAGATGTTATATAAGAGATATAAGTAACCTTTTCATTTGAAGTGCCCCAAAAATATAAAAAAGTGTACTACTCGATATTTTAGATAATACTAACGACAATTAATGAATTCACCAAATTTTTAAAGGTTCTTATGAAATATGGTATTCCACTTAATGAAAAAAGACCATGATTTTTTCTATTTTAGATTGAATTATTCAAGTTAAATTCAATAAATCAATATCAATAAATATTTACACAGGTGTAAATCAAACTTTGAATAATGCTAACCGATTTCATTCACCATGACGATCAGAACCAACCAGTTGTCGATTCTGCTAAACGTATATTTCCATAGAACCCAAAGTCATCTGTAATTACATTCATTTATAGTTCATAGTAAAAATACTATAAAGATTTACTTATTGGATTGAGACGGCAATTAAATGTTGAATATTTCAAAATCATTTTTCCTCTTTCTCTGGCATTTGACTTTAATGGTTTTTGAATTTGAAATATTGCCGAATTAACGATCCTTATTCAAATAAATCAACATAATTACTTACCCAAAAAAAATTTCAAGGAGGGTACTTAAAAATTACATACTATTTGAACTACTGCGATATTTCTAGAAAATTTTGATTATCTCTACTTAAGAAAAGATATGTAATCTCTTATTGATTACTGATTAGTTGAGTTTCCGTAAGATCTGTAATGTATTTTGTCATTTTTCATTATTTTTCAACGGAGTTGTTACTTGGCGTTCCGGGTATATCATTAGAGAAACATAATGTCAAAACAATGGAATGTCAAAACAATCAATTTGAGTCTGAAGTATCTAAAAGCTTTATTTCAAACAGTCCCTACTAAATAAATTCAATTTGAGTCTGAAGTGTCTAATAGATATAAAAATATTACAAGCAATACGAACATATCTTAAAAAAAAAAGAAAATACCTTATAGATACTGAAAACTTTGAAAATATCGGACTTTTGCAAAATTTAAAGATTGTCTCAGAGTTACTAAGTTATAGCCAAGACTCAAAAGTACTTCAAGATACAAAATCGCTTCCATGATAGAATAATATATCATAGATTCAAGTGTATCTAGAAAATACTATAGAATCTACAAGATATAATAATATTTCATGGTTAAAACAGTTATTACTATTACATGGCCTAAACAACCCCTTCGGGTCATAGCCAGAAGCACTATTTGGCTTTATTTTTGCATCCTATTGGATTAAAGGATAAGTATATCAAAGTTACAAGTATCGGTGATTCGATACCTAAAAATATTCAAAACACAAATGAATTTTAAATATAACATAATATCTTAATGCTACTAAGAGGCCTCGGTGGACCAGTGGATAGTGCACTGACCTCCAAACAAGAGGTGCGAGTTCGAGTCCCGCTCATGTCAATATCCTAGAAAAACTAGGTTGAAGCGTAGGATTTAAAATCCTCCTGCGTGAAAAAAGTTCTTCAGTGAAGTAAGCCGAAATAGAGACAAATAGTGCTTCAGCATTTGACCCGATAGGATTGTTATGGCCATAAAAAAATGCTACTAAAATAACTCAAAGATTCAAACATCAAAAAAATAGTCAAATTTGCAAAAGTATCTTAGATATATTAGAGCAACTCGCAGATAGAAAATTATCTTAAGTATTTAAAAGTATCTCTATTATAAAAACTGAAGTCTGTACTCGGCTATGACTACCTTTTGCTAATATTATAGAAGTGTTATCCTTTATCGCTTTTCGATAACTCACTTAAGCACAAAAGGTACAGTACTCAACGAACGACTCGATCGGTCTGGATTCACGATTCTCGATTCTAGGAGATGCCCAGCCGCGTTACATGTTATGCGGATAAAACAACATAACCTACTTCATGCTCTGCTGCGAGCATATAAAAACCAAAATAATATTTTGCAATTTATTACATAAAATAAAAACAAAAAACAAAAAAAAACAACAAATTTATATATGAAAATTTGCTGAAAATCTATTCGGATGCAGCCTGGCGTGTTGCTGTTGCTGCTGTTGTTGCTGTTTTAATTTTCAGAGTCAATTAAAAATTGTTAATTTTACTTATAATTTTAAGGTAGGAAAATGCGATGCGACCAATGCGACGGCAACAACAACAACAACAACAAGAAAAACTAAAGAAAATATATGGGAAAATATTGCAATTAAAATATTTGCGCGACTTTGTCACGACGTCGACGGCGGCGGCAACGGCGACGGCGGCGGCGTCAGTTGATGGCGGCAAATTTGGCGTTGAGTTGACATCCCCACACCGCCCCCTCCCCCCTTTGGCCACCCGACGCCCGCCGCCATCTGCTCGCCCCGCAGTCAACTAGTGCCAGATGAATTGTAATTAGGATTACAGATTTACCCGTTGATTGGGCGAAAAGCAGTTCTCCTTATCCTCCTTCTTCTTTGAGGCAGGGACTAAGATCTCTGAACTAATCGAATATTTAATCGAAATCGAAATTAAAATTTCCAGTAGTTTAAGAACTGTATTTAAAATAGACTCTGAAGACTCAAGTGGAGACTTAAGGTTTTCTCTTATATTGTATGGGTTCAAAATATAATTAAGAAGGATACAACTTGACTTGGGCCTTGGTGGATCAGTGTATAGCGCACTGTCCCGCCAAACAAGAGGTGCGAGTTCGAATCCCGCTCATGCCCATAGGCAAAACCCTACTAGAAAAACTAGGTTGTGGCGTAGGATTTGAAATCTAACCACGTCAATAAAGTTCTTCAGTGAAAGAAGCAGAAATGAAGAAAAATAGTGCTTCGGGCTTTGACCCAATGGGGTTGTTATGGCCATATAATAATAATAAACTTGATAATACTGCTTTTCTGGACGCCTTTACCTTTATGTACTATCACAGACTCCAATCAATAGACCCTTCCGAAAGATTGTTGTCAGATCTTCGAGTATTCGGATACTAAGGATTCACTCATCCTCGCAAGAAGATGTTTTGACCATAACCAAATACTGGTTCTGTGCTTAATCCTGACGATGAGAAGAAGAGTTCCACTTCATTGGCCTATAGCCCCGTCGATGTAAACATTTCATCTGTTTCCCTTGAATATATTTCCGCATCAAATGCTTACTTCGTGGAGAACTACACTAATGGCTACGTTCCATCAGAGATATGCCGCTGATACAGCATGAAACCAACTACAGAGTTCCCATACATGGAGGCATCCAACATGCCCAATAATTCTCGATTCTCATCTATCATTGCTTATGTTTAATGATTCGGTTGGTAGGCAATTATATGCCGTATAAACTGAAGCCTAGAGACTACGAACTCCGTTTCTTCAAGCCCGCAATTTTCGGATAGACATAACAAAGTAATTTTACAGCACAACAACGCTTGACTACATGTTAGTTGGATTATTAAAACTTACTTAGATGACTTGAGAAGTCGTTGGGAAGTCCTACCATACCTGCCGTATAGCCCAGAGATTGCTCCTTCTGATTACCATCTTTTCCGATCGATGGCTCATATGGCAGACCAGCATATCTCCAATTATGATGAAATCAAAGAATGGATCGATTCATGGATACCAAAAAAACAAACAGTTTTTTATAACAAAGCTTCAACCCAACATATTTATATTCCTTAAAATTTATTTCATTATTTTCGGAAATGCCCGAATTGAGAGGTGATCTTAGGATTATTAGGATTAGGATTATATTATGAATTGATTGCTTGTATCAATTAATAATATTGAAAATCTGACCACAACTGACCTCAAGTTGTGAGTGAATGGGAAATGATTATATATATGGATTTGAGAAGACAATTGGGTGGGAGAAGACTAGGCTACATCCTGCTGAAGGTCCAGCGGGTATGCTCGCCAGAGTCTGCGGCTGGTTAAGCTATTTTCCAATATGATCACGCCTGCTCTTGTCTTAATTGTTTCGTCCTTGAACCCATGTGATAATTAATTCTCTATTATTGAAAAGATTTTCATAAAAAAATTGCAAATACTAGCTCTACATGTAGTATATAGGTCTATGAATAAGCATTTCAGAATTCAAATGGTCGAAATTTTTATACTTATTCCTGGAAGGCATTGAAATATGAAAGAAACTTTGGAAAACCACTCCCACACACACAACGCCATCGTTGGGTCACCCTCATAACCGATTCTTGTTCAGTAAATAAGCTATGTCTTTATACGATCCTTATTATAGAATCCTTGTCAAATTTTCAAATATTCTCTGGTTATCCACATTATCACAATGTTTTACAAAACTAAAAGATTATGTAGTAATATCTTCACATACTCTTATAAATAAAATTTGGTGGCTTCCCGTAAAGCCAAAATATCCCATGGCTATAAAAATTCTGAATTTTATGACCACATACAAATTTTGCCGGCAATAACTCTATAACTGCAAACGATTTTGACCTTTTATCGAAAAACATTGCAAATGGGGCGTAACACCCAAAATTTAAAATAAAGTTTATAAGCATTTGAAAGAGTTTCGAAAATCACCCCTCTTATACAGAGGGATGGATCAAATAGATGATGATAACCAGGAACAGGATATAATGAGCTTTCTATTTTAATGGAAGAAATCTTCTAAAAGAGATTATTGAAAGAAATATATGAAAACAATTAGCTCTTTCGGAAAGAAAATCTCTTTGATCATCCCATTTGGTGTCCGGCGGATAATGGATCTTGAGAACTGCTCGTTAAAAGATTTGAACAAGAAATATCATAGATATGATGATACTATGTGTATCTAATGAGTTGTGAAATTGTCAATTCCGGAGATTCTTCAAGCTGTGACTGACTGCTCTCGGTGGACGCCAATGTGCGTTAGTCTCAATGTCGCAATGGACATCATCCGCCATCAAAGCATTGCAGGCGGCACACAGAATGTTGATCACGTCCAGATGGCCGTGGCCGAGCAGCGGCCGAGCAGCGGCCCAGCCCAGACGGCGGACCCGGAGATTTGCTAAATTTCGATTTGATTTTAATAAACTTAAACGTAATCAATTTTATTGCTCTCGTTTCGTTCGCCTGTCGAATCGCATTCAATTTGATTTGCCTTTCGATGCGAACCTGGGCTGGGGATTCGGTTATGGATTCTTTTTATTTTCTAATAACTTGTGCGCCATTTGTAAGATCAACCGAAAACCCAAAAAAAAAAAAAAAAAAAAAAAAAAAGAACAGATATATGAACAAAAATTTCGAAAAAAGAGAAGAAAGGCAAAACGAATTGAAAATGTTGTTTACAAGCAAATCGCGAATGTGGAATCTTTACGAAAATGTTGCCGCTGCGTTCCATATGCACATGATCCGATCGCATCGACATAGCTGATGATCAGATCAGCATCTATAGCCAACCCCCTGCTCGATACTTGTGCAACTGCTCAGCTATGCGAATACTTATAATAAGTATCCACGACTTATGTGTTAACATAAACCAGATGACGAACGGCAGCTGTGACTGCCAATCCGATGGAGCACCCGCTCCGAGCGCCCCAACCCACTGCCCAACCGACTGGATATAGCTTCTTCTGCTGGCTTCGGCGGCGCACGTTCCGTTACATGCCGAATGGCTGAGGTGACGTCAACAGACAACTGTAAACCTGGTACTGGCGCTACCGGGCGGGCGTCCCGAGTGGGGGTGGCGGCGCGAGGTATAGAACAATAAACATTGTTGATCTTGATTCTGATCTTGATCTTGATAAGCGCAATCAACATTTTACGCTCAGTGCAGCTCCATCGGGTGACCCAAGATGACAATAATAATACGAACACAGATCTGGTTCGCACTGCTGGTAAGCTATGGAATACTTTATATAGGTATTATTAGAGAGCTAAACGATTTTATGTTACGTCTACGAGCTAATGCAATTAAAGAGACTGAAATTTGCAAATCTCTCGTTTGAGATTTAGTTTAGCTTGATGACAACTCGGAATAGATAATATAGTGATTCGACAGCTAACATAAATGCATTTCAGTTTATTTGGATCTAGGTTTATTGAAATAGATTAAAATTATAAGAAATATTTATTTTCTTTAAGCTCAAAGGTTAGGATTATATATGCATATGATATTCGAACAGTCGACATAAAGACAGCATTACGAAGCAATGTTTTGTAATTGTAATTGCTTCTCAAACTTGATGTCCCGACTATGTAATAAATCTCATAAATTTCCCATTTCCCTCTTAATTCAACAAATAAAAATCCTATTCCTGACTATTTTTTGAGAAAATGTTTTAATTAAACAAATTGACATAATAAATTCTGGGGAATATTCACCAATTGCCGGTAATTTTTTGACGAGTATCTCAATATTATTTATCCTGGGTTTACAGAGAATGTCTACCTCTAATATAAAACAATCAAGATTGATGAAAATTTTGAAATTGCAATCTTACAATTTATTATTATTATTATGTGGCTATACCAACCCTATCGGGTCACAACCTGAAGCATCTTCCTCTGGCGAGGCTTTTTGCTTTTTTTCATTGAATACTTATTTTTGTTTTTTAAATTTCAAGTCCTACGCCAAAAACCTAGATCCAAACTAGGAGGGTCAAGTCAAATGACCTGAGCAGGAATCGAACCTA